>JAQIXW010002702.1:0-14761 GCA_034700685.1 Willowsia buskii | reverse complement strand
TTATCGGAAATTTTAAGATCCAACTATTTTGTATCAAAGTAAAGAAATAATGCTGGTGCTGGTTTTATATTTTGTTCTTGATATTAAAGAAGACATGACATAGAAATCCTTACACAAACAACGTTGTAGGAAACAAGACATAATGAAATAATATAAAATATTCGGTATGTAACAAAACATATCCAAACTATACATGTATTTGTAAAACCTGGGCAGTACAAGATGATACCACATTGGAAATTCGATAAACATAAATAAAATAATAAACTTAATTACATCATTTCGACACAAAACTATTTTTAATTGGTTTTGTTATTAGAAGTACTGCAACTTCCGCGGAATCATTATAAACAGGAATCCATATGATGTATGAGCAAATGCATATTATAGAGTTGGAGGTAGGTGTTATGTTTAACAAAAAAGGTAAAATGTGGGATTTATTCCCCCTTTTATTATAGATAACTCGCAGTGTTCGAGTCTTCCTCTGTGACTACATTCAATGTAAGGTTTGCATCTAAAATCTACTTTCAGTTTCAGTCACCTACTACTGATGACTTTCGCGTGTATGCATGGTGCTCAGCAGCATGCACAGATATTCTTCGTCGTGATGTCCAAAAACACTACCATACTAGCATCACGATTCCGTCCTATGATGCTTTCTCCCCTGTTGAGAGAGCTATGATTATAGCCATTAAGTCTCTTGTTGTGTGTCCAGCGAGAAAATATATTGATCGATTTTTGGGTGCTTCTCTGATTGTGAATGCCACTATAAGCTCTATATTCACTAGTGTTTGTTTGTATGGGGATACTGAAACTGATGTGCATGCTGATGATCATAAACATGATGCCAAATGCGGTTGTTGTTGGGTGCTTCAGGCAACTGCATAATACATTCTGTCTACATCCGTCTGTAGGATATGTATGCATAATATTTCTTTCTACTGAATTCACACACAAAAACCACCAGTGTCCGTACATTTTTGTACTAGTCGACAGGATCTGGTGAAGAGTGTGTGTGGTAGAGGGTAATAGAAGTAATAATAAAATTGGGAGTTGGTATGAGAGTGGCAAGTGTAGAAGGAATGACCACACATTTACTTATTTCCCTTCTTTACCCGTGAATACATTTCCTTTTTTCTCTAATGTGCATTCTTGTGAAGATGCAAGATAAGCAAGTGAGAAAATAAAGATTTCTTTTTGCATGGACATTTCTTCTTTATACTTTCCTAGATGTGGTTTTTCAGCACGCCTTGTACGATCCCTTTTCTGGACACTTTCCCATTTCGTCTGAAATGACCATATTACGAGTCTCCGTTTTCTCATCTGAATGAATATGCGTGTTTCTTATCAAGTTAAGATGATACTTACTTACTTGAAAATGCACCATTGTGGTGTTGGTATTGTGAAAAGGATAATATAATGGCTTCTATAAACTGCTGACTTTAGCTATAAAGGACCGCTAGAATGCATTTGTGAAGAGATATGTACAAAATGCTTTTACTTTGCTCCTTTTTTCTACATATGGAGCAGGAAAACGCGTCAACATTCCTATTTACTACATGTACGACAGTGTAAAGAATGAAACGTAATACGATAAAAATAGATAGTACGACCGCACATAGTCAGAATTAAGTATGCAAACTTATATAGAATTATGCTCAAGAGCGTTTTCATTTGAAACCGTTTAAATTTTAAATCTCTATAAGCCGCACTCATATATTTTCTTGTAAAATACAATGTACGTCAAGCTGGAACATTACTAGTTTAACTTGAATTGTATTTCTTAAAGTAAATAATACAATCAATGACAAATTATGGTCTTGTATAATATGAAAAATGCTTTGATTTTAAAATGCTAACATTTTGATATGACCACAAAAACATCACAGAACACCGTGAAAATTTTGAAACCCAGCAGTACCCAACCCATCTGCATTGCTTCTAGTTTCTGTGCTGATCTAGTAGCGAGCTGTAGGTAGGTACGTACTCTTTTTTGGCACGGGAAACGGAAAGCTTAGCCACACAACTGCCGGCTGTCTGTTGCAGTGTTAACCACTTGTCTTTTTTTTTCAAAAAACTTTTCTGGAGGAGGGAAAGTCCATTCCGGTCTGTGTTGTTTTCTTCTTCCTTACCGGATCCAAATCACATGTGCATTAATGAAGATGCTTTCAGTGTACAAGGAAAGGGAAGGAAAATGCATTACACAAACATAATAACCTATGTATAAGCATTGATATTATTCGTTGCAGTTTTTGCATCTGAATGAGTGCCTAGACCCGTTCCTGTCGATATTAAATGTCTTAGATTATTGCTTTCTCGAATGGCAGATACATCAGTATTGCAGAGCTGCATTGCAGCGCAACGCGAGTTGCTATCAACTTGCTAATTAACTCCCATACCATCGTTATCCATTCTTTCACCCTATTCCATCCCTTTTATCATCATTTTATCTCCCTTCCGGTCCCACGCGCTTTCATTACGAGCGTATTTGGCACCTCTTTTATTTTTCTTTATACTTAATGAGATGGTATTCAACATTATGCATGAAACACTTGCGTACATGCGTACATATATACGAACAACTACATCACGTGCACTTTTCTTTTCGTACATACACCACTCCCCTTTTCCTACTGATGAAACCTCAGATCCGTATATTTCCTGATATTTCTCTTTAGACCAAAATAATACCTTCCTTCCGTGCTATATCAGATTTTACCCAAATCATAGAAGCTGCGTAACGCAAAGGGAAAATCCATTTTAGTATTCAAACAAAAACAAAACCCACAACATGAATAAGCAACATTATATATGTATGGTCAGTATTCAGTATTTACCTTCTATTTTAATCGTTTTTAAGTCTACTGTGTGTTATTGTAGAAAGAATCATTTATTTATCACTGTACAAATATCGAAACTATTCATACTTTCCTGAGTTCTAAATTACGTAAAATAGAAGTATCATGGAAGAAATTATGACATTGTGTAAGCTATTAGTGTTACGTAGAAGTTATAAGAAAACCAGACAAAGCTATATGACACAATATTATGTAAGGAAGACATAAAATGAGAAACTGGTCCTTGCTAATGATCATGCCAGAGCAATTTTCATTCAAATTTCCAATCTGTTGTTGACTGGAACCTTGAACACTCATAAATAAACATGAATAGAATGGAACTACCCAGTGGTCAACTGCGTCTCATTTTATAACAAAGTCGGGCATTTATCATTTGCCGAGTTGGTAGCAGCGAGCCATAACAAATGAGAGAAAAATATATGAGAAGGGTCATCATTTTTGGAAGATAAAAGCAATAATCATGCAATATCAGGAAGGGAATTTCATATTTGATGTGGTGTGCATATTTGTTTGAATTGAAAATTAATGCAAAGGAGCTGACTGTTCGGACACTCGACAAACAAGACATGTAAACGACTCGACTGCATATTACCTTCCTTCTTGCTGCTTCCCGACTCATCCAGTCGAGGGTGGGTGGTTGCCATATTATGGTTATTATTGTATGCAGAGGGTGATGCGATGTGTGATATATCCTGCTGATGACGATCACGATACTAGTCTGCCTTCTCCATGGGATGTATAATGAAGCGCATGAAACACAAAATCTATTGTCTTTTTTTTGTACGAGCAAGAAAAAGTGTAAAAGTTTATGTGAACTATTGCAACTTTCATCTTCATAATCAGCTTCAAACTGTTTTTCAGGGAGTCTCATCATCATAATAATCAGCAGTTGTGCCATTATGCCTCTACTCATTATGCAGATTACGACACGAAAATCAGTAAAACTGAAAACAAAAAGTAATCTCTTGTGGCATCTCGTTTTTCATTGCTGTTGTATTTATTTGAATAGTTGTGTGCAATGCACCCTAATCATAAAACTGACCGGAGAGCCCATTCACGTTGAAATATGAGAAGACTAATGAGATATTTTGTAAATTAGGAGCTGAGTTGTGAAAATTCTTTTTCACTTTTGTCGAAGAAACACTCTGGCTGCATGTGGGCAATACGAAACATGATAAACTAGGGAATGATAAATGACTGAGATATAAAAAAGATAAGCAGTTTGACTGCGCATAGGGCGGTGAGCTAGCAGAGATCAACTCTTACGGAGTGTGTATGTTCCTTTTTATTCAGATAGAAATTCAGCACCGGCAACGGGGCATGTTAGCAGACCGGGCGCAAAAGTAAAACCAACCCCATGCTAAATGTTTAAATCCTGTGGATTTCTTGAATCAACAAGAGTTGTTGAATTTTTATATCGCCGTGATTTAACATTGTTGCTTGTCATGCTTCAATAAGCAATTGTAGAAAGTTCACCAAAAGTTCGTCATATTTTAAAAGTAAAGAGCTTTGAACGCGTATACAAAGTATTTTTCTTTTGCTGTACATGACGCAATCATGCAAACATACGAAAATAAGTGTGCGGGCGAATGGATATTTCACAGGTTGTTGATTTTTTCACACTTTTATAGACACTTACTGTTCTAAACAATGAAGTACATTTTGAGTAATGTTGTAGTAGCTTTTCCAATTGGATATCCGCTCATCATCACTCCAGCAATAAAAATCAAGACGTAAGACTTACATAGATGCGAAATCGTATATAAAATTTTTGAGCTCCCCTTCCAGAAAGTATATTTGCAGTTTCAATAAGAGAAAAGGGCAACTTAAGATTTTATGTTTTTATACTGCATTGCTTATTTTTTTGTTTGTCCTCTACTGCTCAACTTCCTATTTGCCTTTCTCTCCCTTCATTCTCTTTCTTTACTAATAATACATGCACCTACTAAAAACACAAGAGCATAAGAAATAGTTATGCTCTATCGAAAGATAGGTAGTGCAAGAGCAAAGAGAACAACTTTCGACAGCTTCTGCTCATCTGAATTTTCTCAGCATATTCATTCAAAGAAGAAAAGCGCTTATATGTGTGGGTGGGAGTCTGACTGAATGTTGATGGAAACTCAGTGATCTGAGGGAGCCACCCCACATTTTTAACGAAAATTGTAGTTGGCATTTTGCTCACGTTCTCTGCGTAGCCTCTTTGCAGTTTCCCCTATTTTTTAAAAGGAGACAGTGCTGCCTTTGCATGCATAACATGATTAAAGCCATCGTTCAGTTTTATACCTAACAGGCTAACAGGTTTACGCGTCTTTATAAGCTGATCTGTTAACTATTGTTTGTTCATCTTACGTGAGTGACTTTCCTCTAGTTCTGAGGAAACATCCGCGAGGATTCAATATTGGAAAGCCATATATACTTTTCTAACAATTAAAGAGTAAAAGAAAGCAAGATTATGCGTTTAGCAGAATTGAAAGTATGACTGACACGATAATTATAACACGATCATGAGACAAAAGACGAAGAGTAATGATGAAAGAAGTTAACGTAATTCTGAATCAAGCAACTGTTACAATCTAGATGTCTCCTCTCTTCATCTTCCAGACTAATACTTTGAATTAATGATAAGAAAAATTTTGCTATAAGAATATCATATTTTTTGTTAGCAGTAAAAATCTGAATGCCACGAATACACGAACGCAGAGGCAGGATAATAATGAGGCAATAATACTAACGGAAAGAGAATGATATAGTAAATGTCATTTGGGAAAAAACTGAGTGGATTTTCGGATACAACGGAATTACTTTTTCCAATAAAATTGTCACTTGAGATCTCACCAAGTCATAATTCATAATTGCATCAGGAACTGTCCATCTGACTTGCCCGTCGTTGTCATCATAATCATCACGAAGCACTGAGGTGTTTCGACTCGATGCGAACGTGTTATTGCAGGATAGCTGGAGAAAGCTCGTTTTTTCTCGTTTTATTATCATTGTATAATGTTGTGAAAGATATACTATACATTTCCCATTTGAAACTATTTTTGCACAGTCAGTCAAAAAGATAAAAGATTTATTGTCACTAGATCATTTTCACATATCTTTCATTTGACATGCTCGTTTTCACAGAATCATTATCCTATTTAGAAGGGTGACGTGTGTTGTTGTCGATGACGGTCTCTTACAGTAAAAGCCACGTCGGACATAGAGATCCTGGAAAGTCTGCTCAGCAGCAGTGGTTTATCTCCCACAGAAAAAAATGTAATCGGAGAGCTCGGAACGTGATTCCCTTTGATATGATGATTGTATTTTTGCTACCTTGTTCTCATTTTCCAAATAATGTAGTTATTACGTACACTTCATTCCTTTTCACTGACATTTGATGATAATGTGTCACCTTACGTTTTACTGTAAAATAAATAGGCACCGGTCTATACAGTGTGGGTCTCTTACTAAATACATACATATATCTATGAATTATTAAGAAGTATCACAGCACCATGTCATTTTTCATGGAATAGCTGTATAGTATTTAGATTTCCACTACTATTTTTAAGCTATCTGGAATCGCGTAGGAAAACTAGAGCGATTTTTAAAGATTAGTAACGTAATCCCTCTGTCCTTTCTATGTAGTGTATTCCTGGTTAAGCCCAATACAAAACATCTCTGTGTCTACATCAATCGGTGTCTGTCCTTGCTCGACATTTCTGGAAGACAGATAGGCTATTAAAAGCTGAAAAAATACGAATACATGCTTTACTGGTGTGTATACCCTCATGTTACACACTAGACTGACCAAATCAAATGTACACCTGTGTTATTTAATCAAATATATACACGTTTACATGAGAAAGTTTCTGGGGAAAGCCGATTCGGGAGAGAAATCATGTTAACTTCCATTCCATCTATACAATACCTTATTATGTATGTCTACCTATAAACATATAAATGACTTTTGCTTTCCCTACCACATGTAAGCATTGTTAGAAGTCAGTAAATACACAACATGAATTCATACTGTTGTGTCTGGCCAGACAATTTTTCATTGCTCTTTTACTTCGTTTTGGTGTCCTTGTTCATTCAACATTCTCCTAGTAAAGGTACACTGTATAGTAGATCGTAAGCCCAGCTGGATTCCATTTTATAGAAAGCAATATGCAGAACGCGCAAGTACACCTTTTTTTTAGTTTGGAATTACCTCAAAAAACTAGGAAGTAGAATGATGTCGAAAAAGGGTCTTCAAGATTTCAATTCGTAAGAAGAGTATATCCATAGGTATATATTTCATTTTTCTTAGCTTTTGCATGGTATAAATTTAGGGGCTGATTAGGCATAACAAGAGAGAAGAAGCATGGTCACTTCTCCAGAGCATGCATGCATAAAGCACTGGAGTGGACTGAGAATGTTTTTCCGTAAAAGTAAGATGGATAGAGATGCTGTTGATCCTTGTAAAATGTTTGAATGTTAAGGAGAGAGGCAGCCAAACGACAGGAAAGAAATAAACAGCTTTGTATTGATTTTAGGAAAACAACTGTCATCTCCTGCTGTGCCCGGAAGCCATGCTTAAATCCACTTTTCCCATTAAACTCTTTGTTTAGCCGTTTTTCTTCTTTGCTTTGCCTTTTTCATGCTGATAGTGACGTTGACAATTTTTCTCAGTGCTTGTGAAAGTAAAAGCTTGCATGGCCTTTGGATACAAATAAAAACTATTAAATTTGGCTACCCGACTCAGCCACCCGATATGGTATTCATGCAATAATAGTAGTAGGGGTAACTAGTTAATGCCGTTCTTTACGTATTCATTCGGTTTCATGTGACTTTTTGTAGTGACCACAGGAGACCGTGTGAATAATGTGATGTGTGCACTTAAGTATTCCATTTTGGTATTAATGCCTTGAGCTGTACATGTGCCGTGGAAGAGAATGACGGACATTGCAGTAAAAACGCTCTGGAAAAGTGCAAATGGCAGTTCCGGTGTAGCATGAATAACAGAGTTTCTGGCTGCTTACTACTCTAAATTATGTATAGCAGTATAAGATTGAATGGGAAATAAACCTCGTAATAGTTTTTTCTTGTAATACAATAAGTCTTCTGATGAATCAATATTTATTTTTAAAACTTTAAGTCTATCAAAAGTTTCATATTTGTTTCTTATAAATGATCTTCTGATCTGATTGATCCTAGTGTTATTAGTCAACCACATTCGTCGCATAACTTTTAGGAAGGATTGAAATGAAAAGTTGGAGATGAAATTACAATGAAAGGAACGCAAACTCAAAAGAAAGCCTCTTGCGGACGCGCAGTGGTTCACACAGTTTAAGGAATAAGAAAAGCAAAGGGAACTGAAAGCATACGATTGAAAGGGTTAACTAAAACACAATGCAACTTTTAAAAAACTTTACAGTTGCTTTTGAAACTAGCATGTACCACAGTTAGAAACATGAAATGTGTCGTTTTTTCTTGAATGGGAAAGTGAAAGATTTTGTTTCTTTGTTGTTTTCTCTTCTCTATTTGAAAACAGGGAGCGATTTCTTTATTCATAGATATACGTGTGCACTGTGCACTGACTTTCTCCCAGATGTACCAGAGACAAATGAAAAGATATAAACGAATGAACTTTGCTATCCAAAGAAGTATTGTTCCCTGTTTCTTTTTGGGAGGAATTCACAAAGAGAATGGGAGAGAATAAAATATGTGTTTCGCATAAACACAAACCACCATCATCATTGCCATACCGCCTCACAGTTTCATCATTATCAATGATTACTAAGGCTTGCATCCATCCTCGCCTTCATTCATACATTTATAATGGGTATACTGATGTACACAATGGTTTCCCAAAGTTATAGATCCTATTTTATCTTTAGCATACGGATTACTTTTATTACTTTCACATACTTAACTTATGTAGAGTGCATATGCTATTTTCTTCGAGTTCTGTACGTCTTACTGGACCGAACTAACTTGTTATTAGTCACCGTGATCATCATCACAGCCCCACCGTTATGGCTCTGACCATACAATGTGTACTACATAACAGTATGCAAAGGAATGGCACAAGCGACGGAGCAAGTGGAAAAAGGGGAAATCGCCATTTCTCTTCTGTCCATCCCTTGGGAATTTAGTTGAACCAAGAAAATGAATAGCACCTTGTTCTCTTTATATAAATTAAATTGAATTTCCCCATATGCCTTATGTACGCTGCATTGAGCTGGGAGATTGCTTGCTTGCTTTCTTCGCTCAGAAAGAAAACATAAAGGCAGGGATGAATAGAAAAGAAATAAAGGAAAGTGAATTGCTTATTTACTCTGTGGAAATGAGTAAAAGCTCACGCGAGGCAAAACCCTTTTTTCTTGAAAACAAATAAGGAAAAAAGTAAAAGCTTGCTTGATTTTTAGGGAAATATACCTACATGAGGTATTTTGCTATTTTAATGTTACATTTAGAGTAAAATGGTCAGGCAATTCAATAATCGTGTGCTCAAGTATGTATAGCAAAATATAAACATGGTCACCATTCCATACTAGAAAAGATGATATTGTATAAAATGCGGTATATATTGACGAAGCATAATACAACATGAAGAAAACTGCAATCTAATAAATATGCAGTACTTCGTTATTTCGTTAGACCTAGGTCCAGTGAGCTGGAGATGGATGACCTGAAGCTGAAATAGCTACCGCGAGGTCTGGTCATCTCATCTCACCTCTTTCTAGATCTACATACATAGAATATGTATTTCTACGAAGGCCATCTATAACTAACCCCATTGCATTCTCTCTCTCTCTACCCATTTTATGCCCAAGTAGAATACTTAAGTACATTATAATCCACTTTACGTAAGTTGTAATGTACGCACACATACATATAATGCGTATCGAATGATTCCCATATATCCACTTTTTCGACAGATCAGGAACATTATTTTCCGATTTTTTGTACAAAAAATGCATGACAAGGAAAAGGGGTGCGATATGCGACTTCTTTTCCTTTTTCTCTCACGGCTAGAGTCAGCCAGCACACTATGGCCATTGTAGAATAATATTATGCATCATGTGCTCTGGGTGTCGGCACAACGGCAAAAAAAAGACGAATAATATCAGCATCCAACCTCTGTGCATTTCATCTACTGGACAACATTATATATTTTTTGAAAGTGGAAATGGAAGATGGATAGCTAGTGACTTTATGTGAGTAAACGAAGTAAATGTAGTATTTTTTCCTCTGTAAAAAAGGATTATTCACCTCACGTTTAGTAATGTGAGGGAACACGTATTATATACATTTTCAAAGAGTGGTGGAGGAGGAGAAGAAAAACGAAAAAAAAGAGATGTATTTTAATCGATGTATTTTACATGCATCTTGCATAAAATGGTCAAAGCAAGCCCCAGAAGTGACCATCCATGTCCTCATATTCATAGAATACTAATGGGCTCTTCTTTGCAATTCACTATGCTCCACTTCTAATGTAATGCTAAAGAACGTGATATATAACGAGTTTGGCTGAAGGAAGGAAGGTTTTCTATGCATGCTATAATGCTATGTTATAAGCTTTTTAGAGAAGGGGATATTATACATTTCACTTTTTTTAATGCATGTAAAATACTCCATATAACTGGCACTAACAGCAGTTGTTGTTTTTATTCTACTGAAATAATAATATATCAGATTGGTTTTTTTTTGTTCTGGCAAGCTTAAAATGTAAAATATTGTCCGTTATCTTCTTTAAAAGTCAAAAGGATAAGACAGGACAAACGGGAAACGCTTAAACATTTACTTTCTAATGCTTTTCCAGAGACCAAGACTTCTTATTTGAGAAAATTTTGTTTCAATAGGGGACACAAAGACATTTTTTTACTACACTGGTGACTGGAAGAGCTACTTACTGAATAAAATGAACCCAATAACATTTCCGCTGTTTCATATTCCTAAACTATTCACGAATTCCAATAAAATCATGCTGCTAATGTAATATCGGGTCCGCATACAAACTTGAAATTACAATGAAGATCATAGTTTGGCCATGTCAAGAATAATCCGGAAAATGTCCAGTTTTCCAGCATATCGAAATAAATGGTCCGCACTTTTTGGTACTCTTTTTTAATATTTTGGATGCGTAATAATGTTGCGGTTGTTTTTGCCTTCATTCTTTTAAGCTAGTCACTGCGAGCATGTCTCCGGCAAGAACAATCTTAACTTTCAAATGATATGTGAACACCAACAAGCCATGCTAACATCATTGATAAGACAATATTATGCAAATGAGGTTGGTTTTTTGGATGATTTGGCGATAAAAAAATATTTTTCAACCATCTTTATACAGGCTTGTCAATGTCTTTGGTTTGCATGTAATTAAGCAACTTTAGATATCTTTAGTAAGAATCCAAGACATGAGAATGTTTCACACACATGATGTTTGAACTTTTTTCAAGCATGCAGTGATTGTAGGTTTTTTATCCACCAAATCATAAGTAATGTTTCATCCTCTTCTTGGCAGTTATAATGGCAAAATAGTGAAATGAAATATGACAAGTTGACCCAGAATAAACTAGTAGCTTCACAAGAAGAGCTGCAAAAATAATTATATTGTGTGTGTGTTGTACCTACTAGTGTTCAATCGTCAACATTGTCAGTGGCTGCAAAGTGTTTTCAAATTGCAAGCAAATCGCTTTTGCTTCCCTGCAATTCTGCAGCAGCAACTATGAATGAACTGCGTGGTGTGCGTGCCCAGAGATTTACATCGATTTCGGCTTATCTTGGCACTAATCGCGATGAAACAGGTTACCAGTTTGGATGAAAAATGGGCATAGATTAATTGAAATACTACATGACTGTGAAAACTAGTAGTTATTGAATGTGTACATTGGGAAAAATTTTGAAGCAATGATTTTTCATTGTTATTGATGTATGCTTGGTGCATATTAATGGACAAAGTGACACTATAAATCATTTGCAAATTGAAAATATATTCTGTTTCTTTCTGATTTTTAGACAATGGACTCAATGGGGACCTCATCAGTGACGACGAGAGGTCGGGGAGCGAGTTGGGTGATGACGGAGACTCGATGAGTTCAGACAAAGTGGGAGCCCTCAACCTGGTAACTTCCAGTGACAGAATTAGGAATAATAATAATTCTTCCCATCATAATCATAACAATAATAAGAACAACAACAATAATAATAACAACCATCATCATCGACATCTCAACCATCATAATCATCACCATCATCATCACTCTTCGAAAAACGGTTCAGCTCTATCATCCCCTCAGTCAAATGGTCATGGGCAACTTGCCCCATCCCCTCATGCAATTTCTCCGACAACCGCAGCTTCGGTTCAAGCTACATTGGCTGCTATACAAGCTGGACAGCTCTCACAGGTAAAACTTTAAATCTAAACTAAACACTTTTTTTCAGCAGTAATTACTTAGTGAATCTTTTCTGCGTATTAGATATTATCCTATTTCTCCTTCTCATGCTTGTAAAGATACTGAAAAAATAAGTGAATGGTTGAATATCTCATAATTCGACTCCTCACCGTTTCAGTTTGGTAACCGTCCCACTACATACATTCTTTAGCTTCCAATTTACGAAAAATTTGCATAAAGACTTTGAGTTTATCAATCGATTATTTTTTCTGCTTTAACGAATATTTAGCTTTGGAGACAGGATAAAATTAAGCTTACTTACACTAAACGTACAAAACACTCATTTTCCCTACGGTTGCTTCAACTGAATTGAACCACTATTAACTATCAAACTCGCGTTGATCGACTCTGTACATGGCGATAGTTCATCAGTTCCGAAATTATTTGAAATATGTTGACTCAATTCAACCTCCATAAACCTTCAATGTTCGTAGTTCTCTCCGAGTGCTTATAATGAATAATGACTGATAGTCAGTACGAAACGAAACCTTCATTCCTTTCCCTTTTTAACTGTTCGTAATCGCGACAATGATGAAAGACACTCGGTTGTGAACCTTCCACATACCTTTTAGATAAAATTATGAAGGCATACCAATGACATTATCAATTTTCTTCATTAGAATGTAGTAGGCAAATGAGAGTGATCAAGTTTCAGCATACATCATTTGCATAAATTCTTGACATCAGTATTCAGTCCTCCGCAAGAGATAAGGATCCAGCAAAATACTTCTGAAATGAGAGATAAGATGATACTCAGCAACTATGCTGAACGCTCCCAAAAACTCCAAACAACCAAAAAACACGCTGAAAAGCACTAATTATGCATGTAAAGCCAGAAGAGCAGGGCAAATTTTGAGATTTGTTCGCTCCCGCCTGCCTGACACCAATTCCAGGCAGCGTACGTGCGTCGATGTTCGCATTAAGAATCGCCATTGTTGCATTATATCTACTGTCTATTTCGTAGTTAAATTTTCAATTACATATTCTCCTATGCTGGCTTCTATCTAATGTATGCATTTCCATTTATCCTATACCTCTCCTAAATTGCAGCGGATTCACTTTTCATATTCCTTGCCTCAATGCCTTGCAAACTTATACACTTATAAAACAGTCAAATTGAAGGCTCTCCACTTTAATCATTCTCTGTCAGTCGTCTGATTTACATCATGAGCTGATCAGGAGAAATTTGAAAGTTTAATGTGGGGGATGTTGCATCTATTTTGAAAACCAAATTAACTAAAGTTTTCCCTTTTCTCTATATTTCCGGTGGACCAACTTGCAACGATCAAATCGTTTCAAATCAACAGGCAATTGCTCAGCAATTACAGCAACAGGGACTACAAAACGGGATCCAGCAAGCGTTGCAGCAACTAATGATGTTTTCCCAGACCGCTGCTGGAGGTGGTGGAGCACCTCAACTGCCACCACAGGCGCAATTCTATTTGCAGAATCAGGTGCAGGTAAGAAGTGAAATCAATCAAATTACGAAATTAAAATGTTTTACATGTTAAATTATGCGTATTTAGAATTTTTTATATGGGTCAGTATTCTAAAATATTTTAATTTTGATTCTCAAATGCAAAATTTGGCAATGAGATTCAGGATTTTTTATTTTCTATGATAATAGCCAATGTCTTATAGCCATTGGAATAAAAACCTTGAAATATGCATCTCTAATCGGGATTTTCACTTTTTCCACTTATATTGACAATTAACTTAGACTTTACTAGAAGAACATTCATTCAAAATTAGGATACAAATCGAAGTAGTTCACATAAAAAACTTTATTTGTCTACATTAAAAAATGAGAATAAAAGAAAGACAGTTAAACACAAAGATTCTAAACACTAATCCATAGTTAGGCTTTCACTGTGAACTTGTAAAACGGTAAATGTATCAAAATACAGCATGTGCATTAAAAATGACAAACTTGGTGATTTATAACTGCTCGGTCCAATTTTTAAAAAAGGATTGGTCTCCTCCCAAAAACGTGATCGCATGAAGTAGTCGTACGCACAAATTTTCGTAGATTTTTCAAATTGGCCCATTTTTTGAATCTGTATCGTTGCAGACGGCAGCCGCAGCTCACATTGCACAACAATTAACTCAGCACATGCAAAAACAACAAGCTGCCCAACAGCAGAACCAAACTCTTCCAATTCATCATCATCTCCAGTCGCCTCCACTCCATCCTCAATTTCAGTCACAGGGTCACGGAGGTCATGGAGGCCACCAAATTGGACATCCCAACAATAATAATAACAGCAGCGCCAACAACAACAATGTTCATCAACCACAACGCAATACCGTTTCTCCACCGTCGACGACGCCACCACAAACAACCGTTCCTACTCATATAAATGCTTCAACTCCTCGCTTAATTATGGAACCACCAGTTGATGAAACTACTGATTTGGAGGAACTAGAACAGTTTGCTAAGACCTTCAAACAAAGGAGGATCAAATTAGGTAATGATTT
>JAQIXW010002701.1:0-14766 GCA_034700685.1 Willowsia buskii | reverse complement strand
ATAGAAGACAAGAAGAATTATCATTGACTTTAGTGTTCCTTCCTATTATGATCTGAAAACAAGATGAGTCGACGTCCCTCTCTCTCCCTAGTTGTATTAATAATAATAACAACAACAATAAAAATAAAACAGGTTTGTGTCACTTCTCATTATTTTGTCAGTGTTCACTGGCCATACAATGAATAGTAAAGATTCATCCTCTTCTTTCTTCGTTATTCTGCACTAAAATTATCGAGATGACGATGACATGACAGTCAAATAGGTATATAGTAATATCCGCCTACGTTTTTTAATGTATCCCGTTCCGCGAACTAAAAAAGAACTTTGAAAGACGAAAGAAAGGATGAGAAGCTGGTTTTTTCTTTCAACTACGCATGTAAAATCTTAATTTTAATGGCCTTCCTACTGCTGCTGCAAAATCCACCACCAATATTTTTAACATAATTTTGTTTCATCATAATGAAGTTTACATACATATTATGAGAAACATTACATGAGTAATTTTTAACTATTTATTGCTACCGTTCCATTTCAAGTCAGAGCCAAGCCATCAAAAACAACATCAATAAAATGTATTTAGCCAGCGCTACTTCGCAAGATTTTGTAGGACATGTGGTGTGTCTGTCCAGTTCATACAATCAAGTGTTTATGGACTTTTGCATTTTCCCTTCAAAATTGTATGAGTAATGAGTACTTACATATGTGTGTCTAACATGAGCAGGAATTATGTAGACGTGAAAGCAAGTTAGCATTCTTTGTATCCAGCAATGAAAATGTAAGATTCGACACATCTGCATCGCTATTGCGTTTTTGCGAATTTCCGTTACTCTGCTTGATTGTGGATTATTTATTGCAGGGATGTTCATTAAGTGAAAAATTGCTGACATATGCATTCATACTTTTTATGAATAAGCCAACTACATGAATGTATACTTTTGAAGACTGTAGTGAGTGAACACATTATGCATCAGAATTTTGTGCATGTGTGTGGGATTTGAAATCTGCGGAAAATATTCCTCGAGAAAGAAAGTGCTCAATAAATTGGTGGTAGGATCTGTCTAAAATAAACTTAAACTGTAGTACAAGTGTAAATTTTGAAGTAACTGACTTTGTAGTTACAAAAAGAGGAAATGTCTCAGAATAGAAATTTGTTGTACAAAAAAAACTTTTTTTCTTTAAATAGCTGTAAAAGTTGTTTCGTGGTGGTGGAACGTCTCTTTTTAACACCCCTTTGTGAATAAATTCTTTTTTATTCTGGTTTGATTACCCCTGGTAATAGGATGAATATTATGAGCATTTATGAAAACAGCTTTCAAATGTACATACCTAAGCACAGTTGACAGAATCACTGATTTTATTTCGCTTGTCACAAGCATTATACTGATACTGATGAGCAATAAGGCATAGATGAAATACGACCACAGTTGTTGATTCGAAAAGGACTCATTGTGTTGTTTATATTAAGCTATTCTTACAAACTATGAATCGTACGCTTCTGCGTATTTTCCGGTTAAATTTTTATACCAACACGTAGCTGACTTGTTAACTTGACGATGAGTAGTATGATGCGACTGCGGAAATCTAAAATTTTGCATCATCAGTATCTTTTTTGCGCATTTATACATTATTAATTGTAAAGACACGGATTTAATGTGACATATGCTTAGCATTATTACGCTCCCTGTCAGACAGTCATGATCAGCAAGAGTGTGAGTGAGGTCTGTATAGAAAACTACACTTTTTTCAGCAGTTAAATTCATGCATTTTATTTAAACTTCATATCATGCCGAAACATACATGACAGTTGACAGTTACGTTCGTTCTGTGCTTGCTTGCAGTGTCATAGTTTTGGTAATCTGCACTACCGCTGCAGCAGAAAACAGAGAGAGCCAAATAACATCATCATCATGCAACTCAAGTATATTTGACATGTGATTTGTATTTTAGTTTTTAAAATGTAGACTTTTGTCACTTCTTCACACACACCCACTCACACACTCATAGGGTGTTGCTGCGGGTATCAAGTTTGCTTGTCGTTTCTACAGTTTCTAAAGAATAATACAAAAATGTTGTAGCCCCAGAGCGCTTAATTTTGTATATGGCATTATAAATACATGCATACATGGTGATTTCCCAAAAAAATATAAAAATAAATTACATAGGTTTCTTCGTATGATTATGTCATCACTATCACCCACCATCATCCGGCAAAGCGTTTCTATGAAGATGTCACATGAAATAGAGGCACAATACAAAACAAAAAGCAATGCAAGCAAACTCGCTAGAATTTCCTCCTCCACCGTCTCCTCCTCAGAGCCCAAAGAACTGTTACTACTTCCACAAGTGCTATTCACTTTACTATTGTCATTTTCATTCTTTTTAGTTTCCAGGAGAAGACTTTTTTGGTACTCTCAACACAAGTGCACACACTTCAAAACTTCCTACTACCACTACTCTACTGAGGCTTTATAAGAGAAAAGGGCACTTCAACTAACTTGACAAAAAATTGTTGACAGCCTTTAAACATACATTTTATAAATAAGAAATTCAGAGCAACTGCCAATTACAAATTATTATTGCGAGCCCTAAAACTATCTTTTTACTGCATACGAGAAGGGCTGGAGGCGTCAACTCAGCCCTATAAATTATCTTTTTATGAACTAAATACATAAAATCTATGTTAATATGAGAATGCGTATTTCACTTTTGACGTTTTACATTTGAAGGAAAAAAAATATCACCGCAGAGAACATAAAACATGACAATGAAGTAGTGATCGTTGGTGGTGTTGGTTATTATGACCGTATTCTCTTCTTTCCGTTTGGAATGTTCAGTGTATTTTCTTTTATTTGACGATTCCACCACAACATGATCATCTTATCAGATAGAAATGGGCATGGTGATGCAAAACGCTAATTCGAAATTGAACAAGAGGTTTGATAACAGAAATAAAAAGCCAAAAAATGGCAATATACGCCTTTTAGGCAACTCTAATGTTGTATGTGCTAATTTCTATGATTACAATAACATACATAGTATAACACCGTAAATGCTCGTTCAATCAATGTCGAAGAAGTTTTACTTGAATGATGTTTCATATATAATATTTTGGTCTGAATCCAAGTCAGAGTCGATTCATCTTGAAAGATGCATATAAGCATGCGCATATAACACTGTTGTAATAAATGTCATCCACACATTCAATGTCGTCGGTACTAACTAAAATTTCCATGCATTAAACAATGGCCACATTTATCATCATAAAAGCAATCGAGCAGACATGAAACTTTAAAATATTTTAATTTGTTTTCTGTCTCCGTAGTTGTCCTGCAATTTAATTTACCTATAAAAAGGTTGTTAGGTAGCTTAGAGATATGTATATTCGATTTAAAATTTTATTATCCTCCTCCCATCACCCCATATATACTGGTAACCTTTGCAATTTTGCAAAGAAATAAAGAGATCATCAATTCATATGCGTCTGAAAATGGTCTAAATTCTACATAGGTAATACAATATTTACTACATCACATACAGCTACAAAACAGCAACAACTCCCATTAAAATAAATGTTCGTAATAGCAATTTCATACAGCGTTACATTACTACATAGGTATATAGTTTGCACACACTACTTGCTTCAATCCCGTTTTAATTTTTTTCTCTGTAGCATGCATGCTCTCTATTCTATTGTTTACCATGTCAGCTCTTTGTGCTTATGTGCAACAAAATTCCACATTCATTATTGCACGTTAGTAGTGCATAATAATAAACTTTTGTATGTAAGATGCGTACAATACCGGTAAACCACTCTACGTGTTTAACTGCACAATGTTAATGTTTTGATGTTGCATGCAAAAGTACAATTGTTATTACTACACTGTTATGCATTATTTACGTTTTTTTGCCTCTGCCATAAATACTAATGAGCTGAAATGTTGAGAACACAATGATGTTAGCATTTCATACAGGTGTATACAAACACACTACGCACATCTGACTATGACTGCCTTATGGCATTCAAAAAACTTCATGAACTCGGTTTGCACTCTCTGCACAAATTTCAATCGTTGATGCAATATGACTAATGTGGTACAAGTGCATGTTGTATTTCTTAGTTACAGATGCAAACATCATAATGTACATCAACACATTAAAAATTCAAAAGGGAGCATTGTTATTAGTACTGATTTCAAGTCCATTAAAACCCTTTTTTTACTCTTGCTGAACTGATTACACTTCTATGTGGTTAATTGTGTTTGTGTGGAAGAGAGAGCATCTAAAAATATTTTCATAAATAATTCAAGCCATTGGTACAGATACAATTGTATACTTTTACTTGATAATTTGACGTTTTACAAAAATAACATTAACAACAAAGGTGGCTGAGAACACACATATAAACATCTATACTTTGTGTAACGCACAGTCTGACTTTATAAATGATACAATCTTTTAAATGAAAATACCTACACTAAAATAAAATACACACTTTAAAATGATCCGTTCTCGTTAGTTTTTCGCTAATCACCACTTTCTACTCTAAGCAAAAACGAATAAAAAGCCGCAAATTTTTTGAACTCAAATAAGTTGTTCCTTTTGTTTGCACGTTGATGATAATGAACGCAATGATGAGTAGTAGGGTGATCTCCATAACAAGATATACACAAAAACCATCAACCATTTGACTTTAACCTAACTGATAAGCTAATAAAATGCATTATGAGAGAGTAGATTCACTATTACCGGTGCAGTTTCGAATGCTACCTCCCTTTTGGTATGAGTGCAATAAAACTAAATAAAAACTTTTTGCTCAGGTCATTGCAACTATATACACCACACGGTATTTCCCAAAAATGATTGGTTTTATCTTTTCTGCTGTCGTTGAAGGTAACAACCAACTGTCATCTTTTCATAACGAAAACACGCACAGGCGGAGTGGGAAGCAGCGACTGTATTGAAAAGTTTTAATTTTCAAAAAAGCTTTCGTCATGCAAATAAATGAAATAAATAAAATGCCTTTGTCCATAATTGAAATAAAAATCGCCAGTTGGCTATTTGGTGGTCGTTTACTCACCAACAATTGTGCATTAACGCAGGCAAGGTTACAGATTTATTTACAAAGACAAAATTTTGTTGTTGGTGACGAAGCAGAGGGATAAACTCGACAAGATTAAGTTACTGCTCAAAACGAAATTGACTAGGAAGTTGTATTGAATGGAGTCATATTTAACATAACTGTCCCACAAGTTAAGTTTCAAAGCCTCCCTAGCAACAAGCAGGAACGGGAATTGCAACAAACACGAGCAGTTGGTTGTCATTATATTCTTAGAACAACATCCATCAACATTTTTATATGTACTATATGATGTTGTACCCATTCCTCCTTTCTGCTCTCTTTCTCTCTCAAGAGAGTGCCACGCTATATTAGCAGCAGTGGGCATTAACGAAAATCATATATCCGTAGTACTAATAATAATAATAATAATAATAAACCAGAAAAAATGCAATTGACCCTGAACGGAAAGCAAGGAGAGAGGCATACCAACCAAATCTCTAGTGTGACATTATAAGATATAAATAGAACAATTTGAGGGGAAAAAAACCTCGGCCGAGAGAAGCACTTAATGGACAATTTGCAAACATACTATTTATTCCTTCATTATAGTCCATTTTCATTGCAACAACTTTTGGTAGAACAAACTCAGTGTAAATACATGACATTTCATTGAAACGGCAATAAAAAAAAACCGGGCAGTATTGTGTGCATGTCTAGCAAGGCTATTACAGAAGAATAAAAATGTGGTTTGCTTAACAAATATTATGTTTGCCTTCACAAATAGTCCGATGAACAACACCTTTCTCGCAAACTAAAATCTTTCATTTTCTGTGCGTAAATTACATTCATCAGTGGTGCGTATCGGTATCCTCATTTCCGTTTGAGTATAGCATACTTTGAAAGCAATTCAATGTTTTAAATCGAATAGATACTTTGCTTAACAGTGTAATTTAATTGATGATACCCATATTATTGAATTTTCGAACACGCGATTAGGAAGACTGCTACGAGGGCAACTAATTTCATTACTTATGTAGTTAATGTAATGAGCAATTCTACCTATTGATTAGTTTGACATGGCTTGATTTAATTACTTTTTGTGGACTCTGTTGCAATCAACACGTTCACTCAAGCAATTAGAAATTACAATATGTACGCACAGGATGGTCACACTGAGGATGGTCAAATGACAATTGCAAACAAAAGTCCAATAACAATTAGTTGTCTCGATGTACTCTGAGTAAATGTCAAGGAATTCACTCTCGCTAATGTATATTAGCAACACAGCTATATATATAAGTCGTTAAGACTGATGCAACAAAGTGCGTACAAGAGGGAGGGAGAGTTAGCAAAGAGCAAATCATAGCACAAAAATTAAAGTGCACACATAGAAAGTAACATTATTAGTTAAGGGAGTCATTCGCACACACACACAGGCACACTCACTCATAATGAGCGCATGCAATAATCTGGTGATGTAAGTTAATTTGAACACTCTCAGCAGAATCATCTCGATCCTCTTGTGAACAATGGGATAGGTGCTGATTGTAATGATGGGTTCTCGTGTGGTTGTTTAGAGTTGGTGGTGTACAACATGGTTAGAAATTTCGAAACAATTATTTACCGGCATACTAATACACATAAATTAATCTCCTCTTCTATTCATTATCTTTGTCACACGAATCATAATAGTATTTTCATATGGCAACAGTATACCGTCGCGTCACTATACCGTACTCTTACTTTGGTTAAGTTTGCAAAAATACCCGAATGCTGGGCTTCACCTAACCTAACTAGAAGGCAAGAATGATGATGTTGATGATATAATGTCGCGATGCAGAGAAAAATTACAACACTCTCATTATCATTAGTTTAGTTTCATTGTTGTGAGTCGTGTAAATTTTGCGAGTGTGTTTCTCTCTACAATTCATACCTATAGCCCCATATCGCATGACACGTCGATGACGAAGACGACGCCTATGCTGTTCAATACAGAAATTAATGATGCTTGCTTAACAGAATAAAGAGCTTCCCACAAACTTAGGTTTTTAGAAAAAAAGTTGGCATTTCTGTTTATATGTGTGTGTAGTATTAAAATGAACACGACACAAAACTGGTGTAGTGTGTTGAAGAAGAGAAAATTTACAATGACAATAAATATTATGTGTTCATTCGAAGTCTCTAGTCCATGTAGTCATGTAACCGAGTTTAGTTTTGTGCTAGTTTATTGAATTTAAACGGTTTGTTTTGCTATTCTAACATCTATACCAATCATGGCATTCGCTGCAATGGTGATAGAAGTCATAAGTATATAAATAGACCATACACTATACTTACATAACATTACATGCCATACCAGTAATACGAAAAACCACAAATTCGAATAGAGCAGACAAATATTCTCATTATATATTTTGCTGCGTGTGCAGCATTTAAAAATAAACTTGTTCTAAAGGAATAGTAAAAATCAGTTTACGAGCGAATTTAATTTATTTCCTCTGCAGAAAAATTACCACATCTTTCTTTTAGCTGGTAGAAGAATAGGAGCAATCATTATCTCATTCAAGATACTATTATGTCGATTTAAATACGTCAGCGTCATCGTCAAATCCAATACATACAGTTCTAATTGTGAATTGCTGACAAACATATTTATAAACAAAGAAATACAGGCACACGATCAACTTAAAAACAGAACAATAAGAAGAGAGGCAGACAGGATAGGACACAAAGAGCGACTGCTGCAGCTGTTACCGCAGCTTAATCATAATTATCTTTGATTAGTATATTATTGTAGAGTTGTTGACCTACATGTTGTTAAATTGCATTTGTGGGCACATATAATAGTCGTACTAGTAAAGCAATTGTAACAACTCAAATGTACTAGTCGACGAGAGGTAATGATTGCTGATAATAATGCAAATACTACACTGTTTCGAGTTGTTATTATTATCCATTATAACTTAATAATATTGCTCTATTATCAATGCAGCTAAATATGGTTGCGTGGTTGATTGATTACGAGGCATTTATTGTTATCACATTTTGATTTACACGTAAAAACATAATTCAAAGAGTTTCCTACGTTCAATATATTTCACACCTCTGCCTAAAATAAATACGTCATTCATCATTGCATTCTCTACATGATTTACTTAAATATTCCATTCCCAATACAAAATACCTCTATCAGGACGTTATCGACCTTATCGCCATATTTGATAATATATAGCTAGCAAGTAGCAAAATGTGCGACTTATTAAGTTCACAGTTCATTAACTCGCATCAAAATTTTATAAAAAGTCTAACTGGTTTTGGTTATACAAGAGAAGCAATCATAACAACCAAAAACTTTTTTTTAGTATTACTTGCAGTTATGCTTACCCCCATAACTTGGGATACGTAATAGTAAGACGGAACTTGCAAAACTACGTTTCACTTGTGTCTCTCTCTGTCTGTGTACGAATTATCAACAAAGTAATAAATTCATATCGTATCAGTGTTTAATATAGTCAGAACTAGTAATTATCGGCTGCATGACTTCTTCCGGTCTTGATATCTTGGCACACAACTTCGTGTGACTCTTTGTGTGAGTTCGAGTTGCAAATGCTCCTATTTTTCTGAATTACGAAATACATGAAGGAAGGAGGCCTATATCATTTGCATTGCTTTTTTTCCACGAATTTTGCCATAACACTTCATAATAACAAAATACGAAGTAAATATAAATTATCATCACTTCTTATCAGCAACTTCGCTTTTGGATGAAACATGAGTTGATTGAGCTGGATGGAAAACACATTTACACTAGATATTTCACTGCTACACAAATATCGCCTTCTGCTTTTTCATTATGCACTTATTTTCCCTTTCTACTTTCTGGAATAACCGGAAGTACTCCATCAAAATGTTTACCTAAGAGGCGCCTTTGTACACTGTACGCTCATCATGGTAAAAGGCAAACTTGGCTTGCAACATGAAATCGTAATGTATTGAGTAACTATAGTTTCTCTCAGGGTTCCCATACTATGCATTATTCACACATTATATGAGCAAAGCACTAGCGTTAACATAATATTTAGCGATGGCGATATTGGAGTATTGTGTTTACAGAGAAATATAGAACGTTCACGTGAAATGAAAGACTGACAGAAATAGCCTTGTTATTTTATATAAAAAAAATGCTGAAAATGTTGAGAAGTGTGGGCATTGTTTAGTTTTGCAAGTAAACATTTTGTTTCTGATGCTTGCCAGCAAAATGTGGTGGCATACTCTTACCACCAGGAAGTTTGCAGAAAAACAGACAGGTCAGAATTAAAGAAGGAAAAACGATCTCTGTTTGTATATTATTCAAGTTCATTTTACGGAATGGGTTTTCCTCAAATTCTACTTTCATTCAACCATGATTACTCTAACAAAGAAATATATTATGCTGAGCGCTTGATTAATTCATGTACAATCTCTATGCTTCTTTAGGCATTGGTTACTGTGTGTGATTTGAGATGAGTCTGAGAAAGAAAATATTACACACCGATAGAGTGACAGCTTTTCGAAAGTTTGTTTGAATTCCATCATCGACTACAAAGTATTCTGGGCGTTGGTAGCATAAGCATCGCCACTATTACCAACAAGCTTTTATGGCTGATGGGAACTTACGTTATAAAATGTGTCGGTGAACAGAACAAACCAAATATTTTCACAAAAAAAAAATGTTTTTCTTACGCTCACCAACGTTCACAACTAATTACAACCCTTATTAGTTATCCATTTTCATTTAGCAAAAATATATACATTTTGTAAAGATAAAAGGAGCAGAATACAAGCCCATGGCCCAAGTGTATAATATTATGTTCATCCATAACTATTTATATGGCCTGGTTCTTTCGTCTGTGGGTGAGTTCTGAACACATGAAAATGTAAACCCTCACAAGTCAGATCTACTACTAATGGAATAGCATGTGTGCTTATTATAATGATGGTGGTGAATTCTGCGACGCCCGATACCAGGTTACTAGTTATATTTGACAAAAAAGCCACAGATAAAAAGACACATAAAATTAAGTGCATGTACTGTGTAAATATTCATGGCTTTATACTGCTCCGAAGTCCAAAAACACATACTGCAAATAAATATTTGCAAAAGAAGGATTCACACCAGGCAGGTCAGGCCAAACAGGCAGGCGCTCATGATGATGCCGCTGCTGCTGCCATTCACATCACAACATCTACAAGTCTGGTGCTGCTGCTGCGGTGTAATTTAGAGTAATATGTCAAGCTCAAACCCAGGAAGTAAAACGTGTTGTTGAATGTTGAATATTATCATGAATACTATGTACATATTTATAAGTTGAATCGCAGAATAATATATGGGCTCGCTGATGCGATGCATGGACAATGAACCATGCGTGTATAGTGGTTCTCTTCTTCCCTCATCTCATCTCATTATCATCATTGCTATTAGCAGCACACAAGCATTCATTCATCCATGTACCTATGCACACTAAGGCTTAATGCGATCCTGATAATAAATATATCACTTTATGGCACACACACACAACAGTCTCTAAATGATGTATTGCAATCCATATTCCCTAATGTCCTGCCATCATCCTGTATACATGCTACATACTAAACTAGTACTTTCCGCGAACAAAAAATGGCCAGGGCCAGAATCATTATTGTTGTCTCGTATTCTTCGAGCCCACACCACAGTCACCATCATCTGGAGTGGCCATGCAAAATTTACTTGAGGAGATTTTCTACCCTAGAATACTGCTGTTCACTTGATGGACAAGAGGGCTGACATGACAGGGTACTAGGACTGCATGGAAATAACTGCTGTAGTTTGCATCTTATATATACCTTCCAGAGTAAAGTAGCCAAACATTGAGATCGAGAGAGAGAGGTTAAGTTTTGCAGTGTCGTGGTCGAGGCACCAGAGAGAAGTCTGCTATGCTGCTATTTTATATATGTAATGTCTCCAATTTAAACAAGTTTACAGACCTGAATTTATACGCGCAGAATATTTATGCAAAATTGGAAAATGCAAACAGGCAGAGTTGGTGGTAGCATTGTGGTTTCTTTATGTTTACTTGGTTAATATTTCTTCCCTATTTGTGATCCACTTTTTCAGCAAACTCAGCACACATACTCAGTACATAATATATATGCATAGATATGTGTAAATGGCGAGTTAATTGACTGATAAAGTGGGGAAAGTGGGTAAAGTAAAAACATTTGATTGGAACCATTAGAATAATGTTTGCATTTTTACCACAATGACACTACATTTTCAGATTTGCATTGCTACCACTGATTAAATGCTTCATTAGTTTACCTACTACCAGCTTTACAGAAAATAGTAATGAAACGAGGACACCATCATTATTGTGTCATTAATTCATAATAGATAAAATGCTATCATATAAAAAAAGTCAAAATGTGAAGAACAACGACGCGTCATGCACTCTCAAGAATTCTTGTCGCTATCTATACTTCCATGGCGCTTTTTCCAAATGGTATATAAATGTTGGAAACTAAAGAAAAATGTCATGAAACTACGGACATTTTAGGGAAACCAGGAATATATGGCTTATTACTACGGACCCACAAAACTACCGCTCTGCTGATGTTGTCTTTGTCCATTACTGCTTCTCTTCTGTAGCAGCGAGCAGCGATAACGATTACGTGAGAGAGGTAACCCAAAAATGCTGCTTTAGCCACTGCTACTACTAGACGTTGACTATATTGGTCGTTTAGATATGGAAAGGTACAAAATGTCGATGTAATTTTGGTATATTCATTTTATAGAAACTATGTATCATCATCATCATGCATGCGTACTGCATGTAAGAAAGAACTGGTACTAACTTCTGGTACTAGAAGACCAAAGTGGCAATCAACAATAAACGGGAAAAACGGAATGGAGCTAGAAAATTGCCAGCTGCAACTAACTTCATTTTCTACACATACAACGTGCAACACTACGGCTGATAAGTAGAGAAGATAATGATTGAAACAGTGTTCCTTTGTAATACTGTGTTTATGACCACTTTGGCATTTTCCTTTGTTGTGCATTCATTCAACGGGTAAAACAAGTAAAGCAATAAGCATGTTATAATGCGCTTCTAGTCGATTGTCTTGAATGAAAAAGGTTTATACAGCAGCGAAAGAAAAAAACAACCAAAAAACCAAACAGACAACTCTGTATTGTGAGGTTCAACTAAAACGAAACGGTTAAGTAAAGTTTTCTGTAGGTATCACGTCGTCATCATGTTAATTCTGGTGTTCACCTCGTCGTATATTTTTTGTCGTTACTAATTCTGATGGAATATTAAGCCTTTCTAGTAGCTGAGATAACCCTGACGGCTGTTTTTGTTGGCACACTAGATTATGTAGCAGGTAGTATAAGATGTATAACATCCACGATGGAGGGTCAGCGTCATCAAAAAATTGTTTTACATTCGCCATTTATCATTTTTTTGCATGGCTCAATCAATACAATGTGGGGAGATGTATGTAGTAATTTTTCTTGTTGCTCATATAGTCGTTATGGTATGATATAATAGGTAACAATTTTAATGTTTATCATACAACGCATAACCGCAGCCTATGATGAATTTCTTGCCACAATGATCATTTTGAACGAGTCATGCATCATGGAATATAAAAATCTGTGCAGAAAATTGGAAGATTGTCAATGCAAGTGCAGCAGCTGAGCCCTAACAAAAAACAAGGCTCATTATGGAAAAATAATGATAACGCTGCTGCGCTGGCTTTCATGCAGCAGCTCTGTGTGGCGATATCTATAAAAACAGCCAAAAACGCAGCTCTTTCATTACGCACAGCGTCTTATTATTATTATTAGTTTCACATCGTCACATGTACAACTTTAACATTTATTTATTGTTGGCAAGCAGAAAATAGACGGATAGGAATAAGCACTAAAAGCACGCTTATTTTTTCACCCCGGATGATGTCGATACTGGCTTGTGGCTTCAACCGTATACAAAGCCAATATACCTAGTATAGTAATATGTAAGATGTAAAAAAAGACAATAAGATATTAAGCGAGATGAGATGTACAGCAAAAAAAGGATGTGCAGAGGAATGGAATATATTTATGATAATGTATTAAAAGAATACGACAACGAGGGTTGTTGCTAGTATTTGCAATCGAAGTTTGCATGAAGTGATTGAATTTGGCAACCAAGCGATAAAAAAGATATGCGAGCGCCGAGTGAGCAAGTGTGAGGATAATAGGTAGTTGCATTTTTTATTATTATTTCAGCTTGTTTGAAGCAAAGAGTAGTTAAATGGTATTGGTTGGTTGGCAGTAGCTAAAAATGCAAGGGAGCAATAATAAGAATGATGGTGATCAGAAAAATGGTATGACGTTACCTTGATTCCGCTCCTTCCTTGTTGTTTGAGTAGCACATTCTCAGGCTTCATATCACAATGAATGATTTTGTTCCGAGCGAGAGCGTCTAGACATTGCAGTAAAGAATGAGCAAATTTTCGAACCAGTTGAAGACTAAAGCCCTGGAACTTATTTTTCTTAATCAGCTCGTATAGATTAAGAGACAACAGCTCAAAAGTGATGCACGTGTGATTACGGAATGTGAAATTGTCGCACATGTGAATGATATTCATGTTATTATCTTTGTCGAGTTCACGGAGATGCTCCAAGATGCGAATCTCTTCTTGAGCCTGACGATGAAATCGCTTTTCATTCCGAACCATTTTCAGCGCAACGTGGACATTTTCTTTGTGGTCAAACGCTTTGACTACTTGGCCGAAGCTCCCTTTCCCGATCACTTTGAGAACCTCGTAGCGATAGCCTATATGATCATGCTGGACATGGATGTACGAGCCCTGGTCATCGTCATATCCGCAGTTGTTGGTAGTGCCTACAATGCCGGGTCTCTTTTTTGCTCCTAATCCTATGAAGTAGACTTCCGGGTAGCTTACAATCTCACTAATCTCGAAGGGTGTCAATCTAGACTGATACAATTTAATCACTTGCTCGGGGCTGACGGGGGTAGTCTTGTACTTGGTCCGCGAAGGTGTCATCTTGTTTGACTCGTGCGACATGGGAGTTGGTGGAACAGTAAAGTCTGCAGATGCTGGACGTGTTATCGTCGGTGGCAGGCTTTGGCTTTGAATCTGAGTCGTTGACACTGACATATGACTATAATTGGTCAATCCTCCTCCACCGCTGCTCCCCCCGGCTCCTGTGCTGGAGACAAAGCTAGCTGTGTTTGACAGCGTTGCGGATGATGAGTCTTCGCTTGCTGTTGAGTTCAATCGCTGTAGCGTACTGGAGCCCACTTCCAAACCAACAAATGAAGGCTTCAAGCTGCTCACCATTGATGACTGACTTCCAATCGATCCAGTTGCTCCCTTCAACGGAGGCAAGTGATGATTATGACTGTGATTATGTGTATCGGAAATGACGTGCGGAAGAAAGGGCTCCGCTGCGTCCCCATCCCCTCCAAGGGAGTTTGGCCCTGTGCCGTTGATATTATTTAAAAGACTGCGTGTCCGTGACAAAGGCATGTCACCAAACTTGGTACCGTTCACCTGATGAAGCCCTAAGCTTGTCCCTCCAGAAATCAGGGCTGTAGTTCCGCTAGACATGTTCCCAAACACTACTAATTATTTTAGACGCTTGTTTACTGTTACTTTGGCTGAAAATGCCAACGCCA
>JAQIXW010002700.1:0-14766 GCA_034700685.1 Willowsia buskii | reverse complement strand
TCTTCCAATCTTTGTGTAACTTTTTTTTAATTGCTATTTACTCAAATCATAAATTACGGAGGATAAAATAAGCACGACGTAATTAAGGCATTCATTTAATAAATTTAGTGCCAGTTCATCAGCTAAGTGCTAATTTTGAAACTCTTCTGGCATTTTAGTAGGGCAATTTAGATAATTTTGTTTGAATTACCAAAGCCAAGTGAGGATTTTTATCCAATTTTAACTACAAATCTACCAGCAACACAGCACCTATCCAATTGTCAGTCAATTGGGTACAATACGACATAAACATTTCCTCATCTGTTGGGAAAAACTCGCCATAACAAAATCCTATCGTTTTAAGATTTGCAATCATGAGTTTCTCCATTTTCTTCACCCTCGTCCTAAATTTTCCATACTCGTTCGTTGCTCTCGTTTTTCTGGCATCTAACAAGTTTCTACTATTAATAGTAATTTTAATAAGACAAAGCATAGCAAGAAATGTAATAGTGAGAAGTATAAATGCAATATTAACAAAAAAATGCATAAATAATAGTTGCAACTTTGTAATAAACTTTCATACAAAACTTGAGCACTTCAACTAAAAGCCAGAAATTGACAGAAAAAAGAATAAACACAGATTCACATATTACCTGTCTAACCATATTGTTAATGAGGTAATCAATCGTAGACCATTTAATAAAGTATGTAGGTTTCTCTACTTTACTATTAAGTAATGAGATGATGTGTAAAGCAGTGTTGCAGATTACAACGAGAAGCAACAAAACAAATGCAAGTACTCTGCTGACTATAGCGACAACAAAGAACATTAATATTGCTCGAGCAATCCAAATCATTAAAACTAATGTTGGATTTTGGTAGTAGGCGTGGGGAAGTACATCCTCAAAAAGGAAGTAGAAAGTCTCAAGATTTTCAAAGAGTGTAGCAAACGTAAGAAATGGTGGATTAAAACCGCATCCGAGAACCATCAGAATGCAGCCATAAGCCATAGTCGATCCATTTATTTACAATTTGTCCATCTGGCCGATTGAGCCTATGTGGCGTTAACGACTCATTGTGTTTTGTAAAGAAAGTTAGAATATTCGATAATTTTTCACAAAAGTTATTTACTTTGAAATATAAACATATATTTTGTTTTGATATACTTACCGCTCTCAAGTGTAGCGTGTAAGCGTAAAAGGTGATTCACAGCATGTCTGCATGTTTCTCCGGAGTTTAAAATACAAAAGGTTATCAAGAATAAGGGCGCTGTTAACTGAATCATTGGAGCGTAAATAAGTGCAAATGTGAGCGAAAAAGTTTCTCGAGGATGAAAGGTATAGCTGGATACTAAAACGTAGAACATGTGCACAACTGAAGAAAAACTGTAAAATACTGACAAGCGGAATAATACTCAACGTGTTTTATTTGTGCTTCAAGTTTCAATTCCGGAAAAGTCGTTATTCCACTGTATTGGAAGGGGTTGGAGGTAGAAGTACAGTTTGTTGAGAAGGTTGAAGAGTGACTTTTCAGTAGTGGTTATCATTTTAACGTTTCCAAGACAAGAGAATGTTTAACAAAATATTTGTAAGTCAAAATATTTACAGGAATAAATTTATTTTTCAAATTGTGTAACAAGACCAATGCAGACTCGCAACTTGTTATGGTGCTTTATACATTTTTATATATGATACAAATTTTCATATATGTAAAATCTCATTAACTAAGCTTTCAATATGATTTGAATCTGAGTAAGTATTCAATATATATTAGAGTGCCTTCATATCATAAAATTACTTTCTCCATATATTTAAATCATTTAATTGAATCGTTAAATATAGATTAGAGATAGCTAGTCAACTTTAGGAATCACATCCTTAATTGACTAGCTATCCTAATAATATAATATCCTAATATAATAGTATAAATAATATCATAAAATTACAAGAGACCTGAGATATTTTGCAAATATAATTAACATTACAGAAAATCGAAATTTATCAGAATATAAGAAGAAATGGTGCGAGTTTTTAGCAAATGCCAAATCTGCTTTAATTATAACATTTAATAACATTTGGTAGTGAGATATTGTGGATAAATTAGGAAGATTTTATATCAAGGAATTATGATATATCTGATAAAGTAAATTGAATCGTCGATATTAGAATATAGATGAGCATCCAAATAAAGAAAATCAAAATAATTTGTGATGATAATTTTCGATAATTTATAACTATGTTATAACTTATGTTTACTTACGATTAGTATATGTAAACATTATGAATATTAACATTCATTAAATACGATACATCAGTGTATTTCACAAAATTTACTTCCACACTGGTAATTGAACGGTGTCCGCTGTACGAAAAATTGCATGTGAGAAATAATCAAGTTGACTTCCCTGTTTTACGGGAAAGAACGAGCCACAATACAAAACCAAAGGCTTGAGCAGTTTACACTTCCTTCTTATGAATTTGCTTTTAAGCCGTATAGAAAAGACATCAGACTTTCTTGACTGATTCCATCCTGCATTTACTAGCTTTAAAATTTTCAACATCTCAGTAGTTTTTGAATAAGTCTCAATCAAAAAGTAAAACCAAATAAGTGGAAGGATGCAGCAAAACAAAAACATGCTAACCATCATAACATAAAACGGCAGTGGCAATACATTGAAGCACTTGATACAAACAGAATTAGCGACAAAAATAAGAACAAATTCAAATCCCAGTGTTACAGCAAGCAACTTTGACACAGGTTCTTTCAGTGAAAGTAGAACTATATTAAAGGAATCGTAAACTTCAAAAAATTGCCGGTATTCCAGAGCTTTGAGAGGGGACGTCGGAATCATGGTTTGAATTATTCGTAATGTGGAAGAACAAAATTCAAAAAAGTAGAAAAACAGAAATATGTGGATTAAAAGGTATCGAGATGTCTCAGCAATGGAAACTATACAGCATAGAGCTTGAACTAAAGTCACTGATAAGTATAAAGATTGCGTGCACATGTTGCTTCCAGAAGGACAAATATTTGTAAGAATTTCTAAGAACTTGTGAAATGTGTGGTAAAGTGGATCAATATTCAAAATTAGTGATGCAACTGAGAATAATATAGGAAATATAATGCACGAAATTGTACAGGAATCCATAAACAGGCCAATGTACTTCCAATAACTTTTGTCATGTGGTGGTTGTAAACGAGTTGAGCATTTGTATTTGTCTGATGATATAATTTTAAATATATATCTTGTATGCGTTTATCTTACAGCAGGTTAAATTCATATAAAAAGTTATAAATATTTGATTACCCAAATATCGGTGAAAATCCTTAAGACGTTTTAGACCATCAACGAGTGATTCCGCATCTTTAACAACAATTCTTATAGACGCCAAGCAATACAAAGAAAGTGTTAAAAATGCAACAGTAAGTGTAAGGCTTGGCAGGGAAACGTCTTTCAACTTTCTGTTGAGTAGGGCATCAAAGCATGATCCAAGTCCGATTACTCCGGTTAACATAAATGTGTTAAAATACCAGAGTTTAAGAAAGCGAAATCTTTTGTTGGTTTGGTAGAGTGGGTTTATCTGCCAGAGTTCGTTTTTCTCATTCCATTCTATAAGACAGGGAGAATGCTTGTGATGATATTGGAAACCACGATTAGAAAACTTCAGCGACTTGGGACAGTAAAGCTCCATGGCTTTGAGAGATAATGACAATTGTTGCAAAAACTCAAAATGAGTATAATTTTAATGGTGACTTTAGTAATCAAAAATGATTATTTCGCGAAATCAAAATATATTTTAACACGAGAAGATATGATAGTCAAGACAATAATGCTTCGAATTTTAACGTTTCTACTAACAAGTTGCAAATATTTTAAGAAGTTTAGTGACACTAAAAAAATTCAGTCCGCTTTAGAAAAGCAAGTAGCTCTTTGTGCGTTCAAAAATTATGGGCTTAAATATTATTTAAAAGGCGGATGATGTTAACTTTCAGGCTTCTAGTAAGAATATACACGTATTGAGTTGTCAACCTTTTAAATGTTTTTGAAGATAGTATTCCACCAACAGAAGTAAAAACACTGTAATAATATGAGAAAAAACAAATTAAAATTGGATAGGTTTGCGACTATATTTGGAAAGTAATCCAATCGTGCGACATTAAAAAATTAAATAAAAAGGAAGTACAAAGTTATTTTTTACATTTCATATAACGTTGAAGCTCGTGGGCAGTAAAAATTAAATGTTAAAGAATTTGTTTAATAATTAATATTCTGGTCTGGAAATAAATGTCAGCGACAAAATGACAACGATAAAAACCTCTACATTTATTTCCATGTGGAGCAATGATTAATTTTTTGCAATACATATTAATGCTTTACATGCCAAAATTTCTTGTATGTTGGAAAGGGGTTTTACCAAATTTTCATGTAGGTGTATGTAGGCGCTCATTATATCATGCCTTTTAAATCATATTTTATTTTGATGTGCAAATAGCAAATGACATTTGCTTCAGTAAAGAAGGAAGCCGCTATGATCCGTTTTGTTAGTTTCAAATAAAATTGACGATAAGTTATAAAATCATATGGTATCCAACAAAATAATCCTTATAGATTTAATGTAAACACGGGAATTTTAAAGTGAAAGAATTTACTGTCATACATACATATATAGACAAAAATTACATAAATATTTCTCAACTAGTCCTGCTCAAAACAGTAAAAAAAACTCAATCATGATTATATTTTACAACTTCTTTCCTGCCTTTTATCGTGCCAACACCATATTTTCTGCCATTGTAGGCAAAAAGTTTTACTTCAACACAGCTGAAAAGAATTTGCGCTTGTATAGTAGCACATACTCGCAGAAACTTTACCAGTTTGTGGTTCTCACAATGCAAATCTCTTGCATTATGTATGTAATTCAGGTAGGGAAACTTCTCAAGTCTGCTAATAAGTCGGCATCAAAATCTGTAGAGTTAGGGATTTGCATTATGGTCCTCTGCACTTGCATCATAACAACAGAAAGAGGTCGACTTCGTGTCAAGCATCCGGAGGAATTCGTATCATTTCTGAATGAACTTCTCAAACTGGAATCTAGATGCACTATCGGTATAAATCACTAAATATGATATATTAATATTTCTAAACTTAAATCAAGTTTAATTGTCTTTTTTGTTTTTAAAAGGAGATCTCATGATATTTATGCCACCTCTTGGAGCCATTGCTGCAGTAATTCTCCCCAATAAACCAAACCAATGAATATTTTATACCCACTAATGACCTTTCCTGAAGACTATTCATTGACTAGTATCCCAAAATGTTCGATGTACACTAATTGGGTCCTTATCTTCATATCAAACTTGTTATATTGGTCTGCCATTTATCATCATGGATTGTGTCTAATGGTGGAACTGTTTGTGTCTGTTCTATCGTTGCAATATTGCAATCGCAAAATTGAAGGGTAGAAATGTTTAAAAACAGATTTGTAAAGTATGTTGCTTAACTTGTCCAACTCATAATTATTATATTGCGATATTTCAGACGGATCAAAAATTTGATGGAAAGCTCCTTTGTAAAAGATATTGAAGAAAAGATGGCATATGAGTTTGTTCTCTATAGAAATCTGCAAATTTGTGTTTCCCTTTACAACTATACCTTTCGCACAGTAGTTTTTTGCAGTTTAGTCACTATTGGAACATCAGAAATATCTGCGGCTGTGGCTTTGTTGGACATGATCTCTGCCTCAGAAGAGGAAGGCGCAGCGCTTAAGGGGTTTCTGGGTCTGATAAGTTGCCAGTGCGCTATTTTTCTGATGATGATATACGGATTTGCTGGTGCTTTTCATGGCGACTCTTTACAAACACTAAGGAATTTTAAGACAAGTCGGTGTAAAGTACATAGAAGATTGCATCCATATCTTAGAAGATATTTTAGAGCGTGTGAAACCTTGAAAATTAGTTTTGGCATGTCTAATTACATAGATCAGCGGACAGCTTTGGTATTTCAGTCGTTTTGTGTGAATAGGATTGTTGATTGTATACTTCTCAGGAAATAGAGAAAGCGATAAGATGAATTAAAGCATATGTTTTAAGCATGGTTATTATATTTTCTTATCCTGATAGCTGCTACAATTTAATAAAAAGTAATTTCTAGATATGCATTTTCCTAAAATTTGCGCTAGTTCAAAATTTTGCCCTAAAATAAGAAAATTGGCGATCAGTTATAAAATGGTACGCTATCCGACAAAATAATCTTTATTATCGTATACAAATATTAGTTAACAATAAAATTAACGCCATATGTCACGTGCTTGGAATATTTCTACCACACTGGTAACTGAACAGTTTCCGCTGTGCGTAAAATCATATGTGAAAAGTAGTCTAGTTGAGCTCCTCTTTTTACAGGGTAGAATGAGCCGCAGTACAAAACTAGTGGCTGTAGTAAATCACATTTCCTTCTCATCATTTTTCGTTCTAGTGATGACCACAGCATTTTTGATTGCTTCAAATGTTTCAATGACGCATTAGTTAGCAAGATATTTTGCAACATTTTTGTAGATTTTGAGTGAATCTCAATCAAAAAATAAAACCAAATATACGCAAATGTACACCCAAACAAAAACGTGTTTGTCATCATTCCATATAAAGGCAGTGGTAAAATATTGAAACACTTTATACATACAGAATTGCTAATAAACAGAATGATGAAGCCAACTCCCATTGTCACTGCAAGAAGCTTGGAAATTGGAGCCTTCAATGACAACAGCACTATAGTGAACGCATTGTATACTTTGAAAAATTGTTTGTATTCCAAAGGATTTTTACGTGAGGTTGGAATAAACATTTGAATCCATTTTAGTATTGAAGCACAAATTTCGAAAAAATAGAGGAATAGAAATATGTGCACTTGAAGATACCGGGGTGTTTCAGTAATACAAATTAATCCGCATATTGCTTGAACCACAGCAACTATCATGGATAATGACCAAACACAGATGGTGCTCTCATAAGGACAAACAATAATACAATGTTTTAAGAACTTGTTAAATGTGTAATTAAGCGGATCAATATTCAAAATTAAAGATGGAATCATGTATGCTACAGGAGCAATAATGCACATGAGGGTACACATATCCAGAATATATCCAATATATTTCCAAGGATTTAATATTTGAGCTGAATTTCGACAGTTAGAACGCCTAGACCCCTGGTTCTTATCTAATAAAATTATTTAAAACGACAATAAATAAGTTAGTTTAATGTTAACGAGAGTAGTTAAAACTTTTATGCTACAAAAATGTTACATTACCCAAATAATGATGAAAGTTTTTAAGTTGCTTCAGCCCATTTACGAGCGATTCTGTATCTTGAACAACAACAACTGCAGATGCCAAAGCAAACACAAAAATTGTTCCTAGTCCAAAACATAAGACAAGGAGTGACTTGGAAATGTCGTCTGAGTTTCTGTTGAGCACTACATCTAAGCATGATCCAAGTCCGATAACTCCGGTCACAATAAATGTGTTAAAATACCAGAGTCGAAGAAAGGAAAATTTTGCATTAGTTTGGTATGAGGGGTTTACTTGCCAGAGTTCGTATTTATCATTCCACTCTATAAGACATGGAGACTTTTTGTGGTGATATTGAAATAAAAAATTGTACAGTTTCAACGACTGGGGACAGTAAAATTCCATGGCTTTCAAGGGAATTTCAGTACTTGCTAATATAAAAGCGGGAATGCTTACAATTTAAAATGTCCTTAAACGGCGTTCGTTCTAAAGTAATGTTACTTGGTTTATAGAATGAACCAGTTGCAATACACTGCAAATCAAAACGAAAAAATGATAAAGGTAATTAACTGTCAATTACTTCTTTTATTTTAAAATTGTGAACGTGAAAGCGTAAGCATAAAGACACCAGACGGAGAAAGTATTGCAGCAAAATGTTTTTCCTTTAAGAAAACACAAAAACATACCTTTTCCCTCTTAAAGCAGAAAATAGAATACTCATATAATTTTTGGATTTCTAAATTAACTTCAGCAAATTGGACATGAAGAGTATATGTAACATGAATATAAATAGGACAAAATTAATTTTCTTGATGTCTAAAATCATTTGTTTAAGAATTTATATTAAACGTTCCGTAATACTTTGATAAAAACAATTTTAAAGTAAATGAAAAAATATGTAATATGGAGCCCTAAGCCTTTGAAAAATATTATCATGTAATATTAGTAATACATACGCCATATTAACTATATCCATATAACAAACGAAAGAAACACATTTTGCTACTATCGGTTTAATCACATTAGCTGGTACCGCCTACTGAAAAATATCTTTGAAATTTCACAATGTGCGTGGGTCTTCATTTTTCTAAAATAATATCAAACTATCTTTCGTACAACTAAAATAGAATAATAATTAAAGGAAAATTATTATAGAAGTAGTATAATGTAACTTATTAAAAACAACATACCACATTGGATGACTCAAGATTAAATTCATAAAGATTGATTACATTTTAAGTTTCTAACTAATTACTACGAATAATACCGACCATAATGAGAAAGAGTTTTACTTACCCGCAAAAATAATAAAAGTTTGATTGGGACCGTTTAATGGAAAGTATGAAGTCATAAATGTACAAGTTTAAAAACATTTTGTTGAGCTTAGCAGACAGTCCATAATAAGCATTTTCATAGAATACATGCATAACATACATGTGTTCATTCATATTTCATCCATCGCAAATTTAGTACATTTTGAAACAAACATTAGAAACGAAAATTCCAATGACATATTATGTCTCTGAAAAATCTTGGCAAAGAACTTTTTGTTGTGGAGAACAAAGTTTGTGAAGGTATAACGAGAGCTTTAAAAACAAAACTTCACATGAACATTTGTAAAGTTTTTATTGCCACTCCCACATATCTACCAATATGCGCTGAGATCATATTGTATATACGACTGCCTTATTAGGATTTATGGAGTTGTCTGATTGAAGTTGAATAGAAAACTATGCTCTGATATGTACTGTCCACTTTTTGCACCCTCTTTTTTCTTATATTCACTGCGTTGCTTCACGTGTGCGTGAATCCGTACTCTCCAAGTTTTACTCTTCTAAATCTCGTTTCAAGGACGTCTCAATTAAGCCATGAACTCATTGCGAGAAAAAAAATTGTTGCTGACAACTTGTTTGTACTGTTCAGTAAGGTTTTGTATGTGCAGGGAAGCACTGACACTGGTTTATAAACTAGATGTAAATAAATCACAAAAACACACGGAGTACCATAGTATTTAATTATAAAGGCTCCAGTAACAGCCATGATAACAATAACACTTTTCGTTCTACTAACTCTCCTCACACTTATCAGTTACATCAACTTAAATTTAAGGAAACGTTCAGATAACCTGAAAAAGCATGGAATCCCCTATTTGGGCGGAGGACTCACCAACATATTCAAACTTATCACAGGATCCACAACAATCTTCCAAATGGAACAAGAAATTTACAAAGCTGCCATCAAACTAAACACACCAGTCGTAGGAGTATCCGACTTCGCTGGTCAAGTCAATCTATTTGTCACAGATCTCGACCTGGTCAAAGCAATTTGTGTGAAGGACATCGAGCATTTTGTTAACCGCCGCCAATTTCAATCAAAAAACAACAAAAACTGCCTTTCAAAAATGCTATTTTTTATGGAAGGCGAGCAATGGAAAGGAATTAGAGCCAAATTAAGTCCAGCATTTACGACAAGAAGAATGCGAGGAATGTTTCAAATTTTTGTGAAAAGCAGCAAAAAAATGGACAGTTTTCTCAAAAATGTAATCAAATATCCCACGAATAAGTCGATGGACATAGATTTCTTTGAGATTTCATCAAAATATGCACTCGATGTAATCGCCAGTTTGGCGTTTGGAATTGACAGTAAAAGTTTTGATGTGAAGATTAACGAAAAATCAAAATTTGAACAAATGGCTCAAAAATTTGGGATCAAATTCAGTGTAAAATTGATTCTAAAGATGATTCTGCTATTTGGGGCACCAAAACTTGCAGAATTTTTGGGAATTGATCCAATGGATGAGGAATCTCAAAAATATTTTTCTGGGGTCATTAAAGATGTGATGAAAAGACGCAGAGAGACTGGTGAAAGGCGTGAGGATTTTTTGCAGTTGATGATGGACGCTCAGAAAGGTTTACTTAAGACAGATGAGGAAAGTAATTTGGTTATGAATGGGGTGACAGATGGAGAAAGTTCAATGTTTAAAGGTGAAAGTGAAAAGAAAGTGGGATTTGATGATGAAGACATTGTTGCGAATGGACTGATGTTTTTAATGGCGGGATTTGATGGTATTCAGTCGTCAATTATGTTTACCTTGTATTGTTTGGCGTTGGAACCGGAAGTGCAAGAAAAGTTGTATGAGGAAGTGACATCAGTTTTGGAAAAGAATGGGGGAAAATTTACATATGAAGCTGTGATGGATATGCCTTATTTGGATATGGTCATGAGTGGTAAATAAACAAATATATTTTTTATGATAATTTTTAAAAAGAGTTTAAAGATTTTAGTAAATTTGTAAAGTTTTTAATTTGCAATTGTTTTAAAAGAATCACAGAGACGCTACACCGCTGCTTCCAGGTTGGAACGTGTCTGCAACAAGGACTACCCCATTTCCGGAACAAATATTGTGATTGAGAAGGGCTCAGTTATTTCAATACCGATTCTCGGATTCCAGCATGATGAGCGGTATTTTCCTGAACCGGAAAAGTTTATACCTGAGAGGTTTTTGCAAGAAAATAAGGCAGCAAGACATCCATACGCTTATATGCCTTTTGGTCATGGGCCTCGGAACTGTATTGTAAGTTGAAGTATATTTAGTGAATCATATAATAAGTAATATATATTTTCTTTATGATGAAAACGTACATTAAAAAAAATATTTTTTTTTGTGAATTTTGAAGGGAATGAGGTTTGCCATTGTTAAGGTGAAAGCTGCAGTTATCCAACTTGTTCAGAACTTCCGGTTTGCTCCCTGTTCACAGACAAAGATTCCAATGGAGTTTGATCGCAGCGCGACATTGAAGCCGAAGGGGGGAATGTGGCTAAGCTTGACAGTTAGAGAAGATTGAAGTTACATACTTTGAAGCAAACAATAAAAGGATTAATAATTGTTAGGAACTGAGAATAATCTTTAACTGCGTGTCTTGAAGAGCCAGAAATTTGTTTTTGTGAGAAAAATTGTAGGTATGGTCTATAAAGATTCGAATTCAGCTTTCATGAAAATTAGAAAGGCGATTATCTCAAATGCTTTAGTGTTTTATGCAAAGGATAATTACCATTGGATATTATGCTATCCTAGTAATGTTTATGCAGTAAAAAGGTCCACGGGCCTACGATGAAAATTTGTTAATTGAGAAAATTGGTTCAATAAAATTCAAAGTTTTTCTAGACGTTTCGTTCTGTTCTATCCACTTAATGACGATGATTGGGGAAAATTGACTACCTCACATGAAAATCTCATTCAATACAATTAGTATCTGTTCCGGAACATTCTGACATCGCGTATCAGATCAATCACTAACTAGGTATACCTTTTTCGTGTTAGTCGATTTAGAGGCTCTAATTAGTCAATTCCGCATATTTCGGATATGAGGACTCCGAATATGTAATCACTTTGGTGTGAAAATAGGTTTAAATAATTTTAAACAGCGATTTAAAATGGCCTCTCCGCACGCTCCAGCTGGGCAAACGCGGTCTCCCACGAACGTATGCTTTACTGCATCATACACACTAGCACAGCTCTCCTCCGTTGTGAAAAGCGAAGTTGTCTTTGTTTTGTTAATCGGAGCAAAAGTTAAATTCCGTTGGAATTGTAATTTATTTTTTCCAATCCATACTCATGTCCTTCTTGACAAACTGCAGAAGCGAAGTCAGCGGATAGCAATACGGATACGCAGGAGTGCTGCGCTAATGTGCATGATGCAGTAAAGCATACGTTCGTGGGAGACCGCGTTTGCCCAGCTGGAGCGTGCGGAGAGGTCATTTTAAATCGCTGTTTAAAATTATTTAAACCTATTTTCACACCAAAGTGATTACATATTCGGAGTCCTCATATCCGAAATATGCGGAATTGACTAATTAGAGCCTCTAAATCGACTAACACGAAAAAAGTTTTCCTAGTAAGACTTCTAGAGAGATTTATTTACTCATTGGGTGTTTTTTATATTAAACATCCATCATGTATGTATCACATGTCTGTATTGACACGCGATTGACCTACATGGGAGTAGAGGTGACGATTCGTATATTTTTTCGGAAACAATATGTAAATAAGGTCTACTAGAGTTGTTATGTAATAAAAATCACTTTAGTTCAAATTACTTTCTACACACTTTTCGTCAAACATTGACACAAATTAGAGGCCAATTAATAGATACTGACAATTTGAAGTGTCAACGGCATTTTTTCATTCGTTATGTATCGAGTGGCAAATTTCTTTCACTATTGTTTGTTCACTAGTACCTGGGAAATTATTGAACATCTTTTATTTGCGATTGCTAAGCTAACATAAAATTCAGAAAACAACGAAGAATTAACAAATTTACTGTTAAGAATGAATATACGATAAAGGGCACAGACATGGGAGGAATGAATATTTTTTTAGGAGAAAGACAAATTAATTGAAATGATTGCTCCCCCACTTCGGTCCTAAATTAGTTTTCACGCAGTGTCAACAAAATAATTACGTTTTGACTTGTTATATAGTTATCGTTAGTACTTTCTCTTCACCGAAAATATTCCTTATTCACTCACAAACTCAGAAGCGTCCACAATCCTACTTCAAAAATGTTTACCCAACTTACTTTTAACGCTCTTGTAACCGTCACGAATCTAGCATGGCGTATTGGAGTAGTCCATTTTCGTTATGTTATCAAGGGCCTTGGTAAACCCAAGAGCTACATTTTGGAAGCAAACTTCACTCCTTTTAGACTCAACCTTGTGCGGTTCACTTTACTAGTGGACTTTCTCTACATAATATTCATTGCTGGTCGGATATTTCAAATTTCATCTTCAGACAACGAAACTGGTGGTAACAATGTCGCGTTTTTGGTGAAAATGGGCTACCTCTTTACTGCATACACCTTTCCGGTTGTGCTTCAATACAATACGGTACTCAAGTTGAGGGAGACGCCAGTCTTTCTTCAGCAGTATTTGGCATTCTACAAAAACATCAGAGGTAAAAATTTTCCTCATAAAAATCGCAAAAAATATTTCATCAAAATACGAATCATACTCATATTGAATATTTGTGCAGAAAAATATCTACTACCAAACCAAAAAGGGGCAAGATGTCGCAAATTTTTTGCAGTCTTTATCCTTGTTGGAATTGCGATAAATATCCAAAACGTGGCAATTTTGATGCTTAAGCCGTTTCAGCCACATCTTCTAGTCTCTTTGCTGGAAAACCCAAAGACAGCACCTATTTTGCTGCGCCTGCCAATGTGGCTTGCACATTTCTTTATTTGGGCGAGTCTCTGGTCTAACATGTGGTTTTACTGCTTTCACTGGTTTACATATATTTCTTGCAGTTTGTTTCTCATCAAAGATTTGGAGTAAGAAATTCTTTTATAATAAAAAATATATTTTTATCTGTTAAAAATTTACTTATAATATTTTGCAAATTTCAGTGTCAATGTCAAGAATGCAAGAACAATCGATAAGCTTCGTGAGCCAATCATCTTTCTGAAAATCATGCGCTCAATGCAAGTCCTGCATAGGTTGTGGGAAACAAGTTTTCAATATTGGCTATGTCCCTCTCACAAAGCAGTTGTTTGCACAATTGCGACATTGGCTTCATATGGTGTTGTGAAACTATCAGGTCCTCGAGCAATTATAATGGGATTGGTAGCATTAATAGCGTTTCTCTACCTTTCGACTTTATTTTATAAGTTTGGCCAGTTGCATGAGCGGTCTAAGAAGGTTATATCAAATTGGAAGAACTCTCCAGGCATTTCGAAAGGTACACGAAAGATTATATCGTCAATTCCAGAATTTGGGATCAAAATTGGCAGTTTTTATTGCGTACAAAGGACAACGGTTATAAACGTTTTGTGGAATGTTCTGAACAACACGATTACTCTGTTTTTTATTTAATAACTTTTGACCTTGGCCATTGATCTGCTATAATAATTGATGAAATTCCGTACTATCGATACGATTATATGTATGTATAATAATTTATAGGCACTTTATGAACCTATTACGTTCACAGTTTCTGCTATTTACCAAACTGGTTATTTGCATAGTAAACAAAACATTTTCTGAAAGCATCAAATCCAAATTTTATGAAATCTATGTTTCCCACAAGACATACTATGAAGTATAGCTGAATAGTAAGGGCTAATGTGACTGTGAGCCGCCCGCTGCTTATGTCAAATATCTTAGTAAATTATAGTTGCCATGTTCAGATCTCCTGTCGTGTGGTATGAATGAGAGTATTTAAAAAATCAAGTTAAATATGTATGTAGCATGAACGTTTATGGAGTTTTGAACTATCCTATAGTCTTATGTAGCGCGTATAATAAATTTAGTTGTTTGTAAGCATATCTAATAAGCATACAAACTTTATAGGTAAACCTTCGTATTTTATCTGATATATTTTAATTCTTTACGTGATACGTACCGTAAATGCTGATATAAACGCCTCATCGGTATTACGCGCCCCCCTTTATTAGACGCCCCGGCGTCTATTGACTAAAAAGTCGACGGAGTACATTAAACGCCC
>JAQIXW010002699.1:0-14766 GCA_034700685.1 Willowsia buskii | reverse complement strand
TTGTTTCCCAAATATTTGAAATGTTGGTTTTACAGGTTTTTAAACCTCGCTAGTTTAGATTTTTGTATTACTAAAGTACATACGAGGGCGCTACTCGTGACTCATATTATTAGACAACTCCCAATTTTATCAACTCTATACATTTGTCATGCGTGTTGAATACTGACTGATTGACTCGGAATCGAACAGTAAATATGTTCCATGTTTAATTGATCTGGTTCTACATGTATTCTCATATAAAGTAATTCGATATCCGATGACACGGGTTGATCTAAGCATTTATTACTTGTTAATTTTAAACATTGTAAAAGCCTTATTTTGTTTCAAATTTTGGAAATTTGTAGCCATTAATAAACTCAGGCATAAAGACACTTCATACACATACAGACAATAATTTGTTATTACATGGAATGGAGGAATTCCCTTCCGCTTTCATCATATTTTTCCATAATCATATCTTATCCACATTTTATGACAGCCAAAATTCTGAGAATTCTCATAACTAGCTTTTCTTCCCATGGTTGGTCATATCAATGGAATAATCACTTATTCATCACAAAGTTGAAGAGGTTTCGTCTTTCATTTACTTAAAAGTTGTAATAGACCAACACAATAAACTCTCTAGAGATGCAGAATGATTGAAGGCCAATGCCAAGTTGGTTGTTTAAGTTTTGAGGAGAAGGCCAACACGATATTGCATGTACGTACATATAAACCAGTTTATTTGTATTGAGTAGCTAGGAGTTGCACATTCGAGACAGCTTCAGAAGCTTTAATTTGTTTATGCAGAAATGTCTATAGAAATGTAACAAAGTATGAACGAAGAATAAACGTGGTGTGTAGTTAAATATATTCTGTAAATAGTGTAAATAAATATTCGATTTACTGAACCAGCGAACATGTATACTCATTGACCATGGGTATTTCTCACTAGTTTATCTCGTTAGCATGCATTTATGCACATTTTTGATAGACATTTTATGATCAAGACTTGGGAGAAAAATACTGATATGTGACGTCTTTTAAATAAAAGCGACATCACTTCTATCCAAAATAAAAGGGTAATGAAAGGGAATTCATATAATATGCATGCACAGCAAAAAAATTAAACTTTTCATGACACATAATTTGCTTTATAAGAGTTGCACTACATTTTTATGACTTTCTACTCATATATTATTAGCTCTGTTATGTATGCATTAAGCTCTGCCAAAAATTACGGCAAACGTTTGTTAAAAATTCGTGCTGTCTTAGGAAATCAATTAATGTAAGCATGCAATTAATAAACTCTAAACAAGATAATCCAATAAAATGTGTGATAAAAGGAATTCTATGCGGAAGGGAAATATTCAACGAGTACTACATTCATGTAGATCGTTTATCCTTACGGCAAGTAAGGAAATCCCTACAAAACAATTATGAAATCTAATATTTTAGATACATGAAACTTATGGAAAAAATTCAAGACGACCAACTTCCCTGTGCATATGTTAAACGAAATATGAAATAAAACGATTTTTTGATGAATTCTTTTGTTAATGATTAGTCACTAACATCGGAATTAGCACGTTTATCGCTTTCTGGTTTTGTGGACCCGACGTTATTTCAAATCTTTTTATTCCACGGCTTATATACTTATATGCTAGCGAACGTTCTCAGCAAAACTGAAGAGTCGTGTAATCTTCATTACCATCTATGCAGCTTGTTATATATACATACATACGTCAAATTATTAATAAACAAAAAAATGTTTTAGGTCCATTGTATTCCTCCTACAAAGCAATGAAAGGTATCACTCTTGTTTTTGGAATCATGATTCATGAATCGGAAAAACAAAAGCGAGTAGATGTTTCACTCATGGAAATGAAACAATACAAGCCCTTACGTAATTCCTCTGTTATAGGTATTGCTGTTGTCACATCACAAGAAATAATGTATGCTCTATACTCTTGAAGATGTAGATGTAGGCAGACACACCTTTTCCATCGATAATTCCTTCAAGTCTGGTGTATCTACCTACTCATGTTGTTTCTCTAGCACTTCACCCATGAAAGTTCTCTTGTACCTGCTACTTGTACTTACTTCAACGAGAAGTATATAGGATTCGCATCTTGTCTAAGCCAGCTGGAACCAACAGCAATTCCCATTGAATTAAAATGCAATGGCTTTATTACAATTCTCATAATTTATTAATGAAAGCCATTACGCAGACATAGCCACGATGATGATATTATTATTATTATCGTTGGGAGTTTGTGTTCCATGTCGTGTGTTCCTCTCCTTCTTTCACTTTCACTGTAAAGAACAAAGATAATATGCATACAGAAAGTACGCTCTGTCTATCTAGGTAATCCACGTGTACTTGATTCTATTCTGCTCGGTTGGCTTCTTTTTTCGACTAACAACGCGATGCTTAAATATACAATTGTGTGAATTTTACAGTAAACAGAGAAAGGAGTAAAACTATAGAGTCTATAGAGTTTATAGTGCTTATAGTGTAGTTTTTGAAGCCGTTGTGGCTCTATGCGTCTTTGTTTTCCTTGAATTCTATCATCTCAAAGAAATTATACAAAAACGTTATTCGTAAAAATAAAAATATTATAGTTTGCCTCTCCACATGCATAATGTTATCGTTTCCCCAACCAAACAACTGTTTTAAACAGGCAGTTAGATTTTAAAATAGATGATGATGGTGAAGGAAAATTCCTTTTTAAAAAGTTGTACAGAGAAAACATACGGTAACATGCTGTTGCATTGCTTCCGACTACCGAGTTGAAAATGTTTCAAGAGCTTTTGGTTTTTCTACGAAAAAGACTGACTGTATGCATGTAAACTTGTATCTCTATAAGATGAAAATGAAAGTTTGTACAGATATAGGTAGGTAGCATTTTTTTGGACTTTGAAATGGGTACCGGTACAAAGTACCACGTACCACAAGTGTGCTACAAGTTATGTTGACTAAAACGATGACTTGAATGGCCGAAAAGTTACCTGTTCTTTTTCACATTTCTCGCTCAACTTGGAAATGTTTATTATGTGCATATAACTGTGGAGGGAAACCAACCCACCAAAAGCTGCCTTTTCACTACTCCAATCTCAATACCAGTGTATCCATTCACAGAGCATTTGCAAGAGATATTCTATCCCTAGTATGAACACGTACCTACTGACTGTACAAGCCATTCATTCAAGGTAGAGAAGGATGTGAGTTCAGAGAATTGTGGAAAATGATGTTTCAAAGGTATGTTGCAAGGCAGGAAGAGAAAGTAGGGATGAGGATGAAAGTGTTTCTACGTGAAATGCTTAAATATTATTATTCGGTCAATTCCAACGCACGTCACGACGAACTGAGGAATGGTCTCTCTGTGTGAAATTAAGCTCACGAACGTTATGAACATGTCTTAGGCCCTCATTAAAATAAAATGGGCTGTATGAATGAAACAATAAGAGTGGGCTTTTAGAGAAGCATATAATAACTCGAAGCACTAAATTAAGAGTGGGTACACATTAACGCTCTACATCATGAAGCCCTTGCCTTATTATGTGGACTTTGTTTTCTTTTAGTGGAAGGTAGCGACGCTTTTCTAGTATGTAGCCGCTGCTGAGCGATAGCGATGTAAGGCGAGTAAGGTGTTTACACGAGCAAAAGGTATAATAATAATCATACTACTAATATGATCCTAGCCGTAGCTACTCCCGAAATAATAGAAAATTCTGAATCGTTAAAAAAACCATTCCAACTACCATTTGTTTCTTAACAGTTTGTTATAATATGTAAAATGTAGCTTTATCATGACTGGAGACTAGAGTAGGTATGGTGTCGGACACGACATGGAGAGAATTACATGCTGTACAATTTTGTTAGGATGTAAGAACAGAAGTTTCAACTTTTTAAAGGTGTAACATAAGCAATAATGTTTATTAATGTTTTTTTGTCATTATTGTGTATAATTTAATAATGATATATGCGCATTCCCTGCTGCTATGTTCTAAATAAGGCATATCCTAACCTAACGTGGCCTGAGTGGAATTTTAAGTGCTACTGACGACTCCATTTTTCATCCGTCCATTAACATTTCTGGTTTGCGGCAATAAAAATTGGAAATGGACATATGTACCGAGAAAGACAAATAATGAAAATCTATCTGTTCCGGTCAGCATTCTTTTCTATATCTTGACTTTTATGAGGAAGGAGCATAAAATAAGTTGTGAGTAACAATACGCCACCACGAGGAGATTTTTATGTATACTAGACCAAAATCTTAAAGTAGAACAAGAGTGATTTTGTTATGTCTCCAGTCTCCACCATATTAGTTGATATATCATTCATTGTGCTCTTCAATTTTCTAAAATTATCTTTAAGATTATTAGCCATTATCATCTATAGTTCCGCCTTTGTTTTGGTAATTTACTATGAATGAAGGCCCTATTTGCTACTTACAGATAAGGTATAATAATATGTATTCCTACATGTATGCTTACATGTTGTATGTACTATAAAATATATTATTTAATATACCCCAAACCTCATTCCCACCGGTTAGCTCAAAGTACACAGAAGTAAAGCCATTTCATCACAGCAGCCGTTTTTGTCTCTACAAAATGTGTGCATAGGTACTAACTACGAAAACTAAGTTTCTTACCAACTATTCGTATAAGCAAGCATGTATAAGCTTTATTGCAAAACTTTTTCTTCCAATGACTTTAGCTTATTGCATAAGGGCCCAATTCTGGCTAGATATTAATGCGAATATTTGCCTGTACGGCAGAATGACTTTTTTGATTTACGGTTTATGAAGACAAGTGAAAATGAATATTATGATAATAGTTTTCTTTCGCTAGTTATTTCTTTGATCATTAAGACTACCCAAACGTTAAACGTCGGGCTTTCTCTTAAGTGAGCTCTGAACCTACCACCACCAGAAACCTGACTACCTGACATGCAGTGGCACTAGTTGAAATTGTAACCGCAAAGCGTCTCAATTTTTACAGCGATTTTCACGCTCGACCTTCTTGCTCCTCACAAATGAGCGACCATTATATAAACAAGATGCCTTATTTGAAGTTCAAAAATGCTGAAACTGATGCATTGTATATCAATACGCGTTTTTATAATTATTTATTCCATGTTTCAATTGTGCATACATATTTTTTTATTATTAAGCTAATACCAAAACTTATTGGTTCAAATTGCATAAAACGTAATTCTCAAACTCCCCTTTTGCGAGAGTCTGAAGTGCTACCTCATTGGATTCGCTGGGTGACACAACCTTACCACGAAGTGGTCCATTTTCCAAAGAATCGTACAATTTGTCGGCTTCGACAAGGATCAAGTCAGCAACTTGTTCAGCGAGACTTTTCAAGCTTTGAGTGCTCAATCCAATTTTTTGTACATCATTATTTTCAAGTTCCTTTGCACTCCTGTAATAATCGCCTTGATATCCAATTAGATTCAACCATTGCGTGTCATCTGATGGTTTTTTTCGTTGATATGTTTTATGATGAGCCATTTTGGCTTGCAATTTACGGGACTTGGCAGGCCTTTCGTTGGGATCAGAAAATCGTATTTTCTTTACATTAGTATCCTTTTCATTTATGTAAACTTCTGATAAATCGTCCCTGTCTACAACATCATCATCGTTGTAGTAATCAACATTGTTATCTGGATCCTCTGGGTATTCAAGCTCATTGTGGTATTCCAGATTCCCATTCGGTTGCTCGTGAGCCAATCTTCTTGCATTACAGAATTCCAAGTTCAACAGAAGCAAAAGCAGCAAGATGTGGCAACAGGGCGACAAAGATCCCAAAGTGAAATAATTCTTCCTTGACCATTCAAAGAAATGGCATTGACGGCGTTGCTGGTGGTGAGTTTGTCTGACGGGAGTCGTATAGGTCACATTGAGTAATGCTTGGGATGAGCGGCTAGTCCCCCTCATTTTTCCAATCGACACCTCCTCTGGACATTCGACCCTACGAGCAACACACCAGAAAGGAGAGAAAACAGTAAAATATTTCACAAAGTCACAAAATAGAAAAAAAGTCCAGAAAGAAAACTGTCATGAAGAAAAAGCGGGCCCTCTAAGTGAATACGCGTAAAGACCCACCAAATTTCGTTGACACAACAAGAATTACTTTGTAGATATCTTTTCCTCTTTTCTCCCCTCTTGCATTTCCCACTTACATTTTTAGTTATCACCCAGGACTGATTCAGTTTCTAATGTGATTTTTCTACCTCTTCCTTTGTTTAAAAGCTGCTCTTTTATCACTGATTGTGAACTGTTTCGCAGCATTTCCTGCGAGAAAATAAATTTCCCTTGAAAAAAGTAGCGCTCGTTCGTTCACTGTTCATGCATATTACTCGCTGTTCCTGATTTGTTTGCTGTGCTTTACTTTTCCCTCTCCCACACAAACTCATTTGTTACTACGAACTTAGCCGCTCGCTTTCTCTCGCTAGAGCAACGTAAACATCTTTTCACTTTCTTCCGTAGAGACATATATATATATACGAGAAAGAGTTTTCACAATGCATGCACTTTTAGGCAAATTCTTGTTAACGGGTGAGTGGGTACAAAGAAAGAAAAGAAGAGAGAAAGTGTGAGCAGAGGGGAGATATGGAATGGAAAAGAATAAAATCACTACACAAGGCTCCTCTTCTCCTCGAAACAAATTGTGAGGCTTTGCATGTACACACATGCCATTTCTCAAAAATCAACGGGTTTTTGCCTCTTCTGCTACTAATGTGTAGAGCACTTTTAAGGGTGTATATATGTATTATTATATGGCACTTCACACTAACGATGATGAAGAGTGGTGTTAGGTGGGAGGTTAGTAATAGGTCGACTGATCGAGAAGTATGCATAATATCACTGGGTGGGTTGTGCATTTTATGAACTGTGAACATAATAAAAATAATAATCCTTCTTAACTTGCATTTTTTCCCTTCACTTCAGAAATGATTGAGTATGAAGTAGCTTGGTAGTCGTGAATATGGGAAGAAGTGCTTCTCAAGCATATTCATATTTTACTCTTTTCATAGGTATTTGCTCACCTAAACACCATAAAAAACGTTCTTCTCCTTTCATAATCATCGTTAGTAATCTTTGTAAAGAAAATGTGTTTAGTCGAAAGCAATGATATTTTTTTCAAAACGTGTTCTTTGTTTCAATCTTGCTATTGTATATAGATTGTAAATTCAGGTTTGCATACCTACAAGATGAGTTTATTATATATATTACATATTATGAATATGTAAAAAAATATGGTTACTTCAGGTGTAGAGAAAATAAAACAAACGACTTGTACGGGATCTTCTGGTGAAAATACAGTTTACATATGAACATTATGTACATGTGTTTTGAAAATCTTTCTTTCATGTCTCTGAAAAGTTTAGTTATTTTTGGTACTTACACACTTACGTGAACTGAGCCTTATGATGTCGAGTCAAGCTTTTTTGTCGAATCCAGTGAGAATTTGCGAAGATCAAAGTGAATGCTGAAGATAAGTCTGTGAGTTCAGACACGCTTGCCAGCTTTCAAGCGTTAAAAACGAGAGTATTCCTCAAAGCAGGCTTTATACGCATTAAAAGATGAAATATTATGTTTGTGGCTAGTTAAATGATGCTTCAATGTTTTGAGAAATGAAACATGAAAATGTAAGCATGAATTGAGTAGAAATATTTATATACAGTCATTTTGCTTACCCGAGCAAAATATATTGACAACCACTCATTTATTATTCCAAATTGCATTTTATTGCAAAGCTACTTTACTAAATGATATGATGTTCTTTACGTGGCAATTATCGCTGAGCAAAATTATGAATCAAAGTAATTAAGTAATCATGCATTTCTTCCAAAATATAGAAAACTGCAAATTAATCATCTTTTCCTCCAAATATGTATATTTTTCGCAGCCCTCAACATGAAAGATATAAACGTAAACCAGAACAACCCTTTTATGCATTCGTTTACGCATTTTTTAAAAATCCGTATCAATTTTAAATTTCGAAATCTTAAAAAATCTTGTCAGGCTTTTAAAATTTCGTATTTCTGTGCAGTAGTAAGACCTACTAAGGAACATAAGAAATATCATCATAATAATTTTGCAATCCAAGACAAGGTTTTGTTTACAACGTTTTTAAAAGTAGGCAATATCCAATCGCCTGCTTTCCTTTCTTCCTTACTTGATGTATCCTATTATGGGAAACAAGGATAAGAAAGGTAATAAGGCTGGTATGTAATTCAATCATTCACCGTCAGTCAGTAACTGTCGATAATATGGCCTCCAGTGGATTCTAGCTCATTCGTCGGATTGCTATCATTATTATTATATGTGTAGCATTTCAGTATCATTATTAGATGAAAATACATACATGCATTTCACATCGTATCATACGTTCACGCACTCTACAGAAAATAAGCTAGCATGATACCGGTAGTAAAAGCAACTTCGCCACTGTAGACACATAAAACGACTTTGTAATAACGGTAGTATACAATCATAAAACTGCACAAAGTATCGTTTATAGTGTCTCTCGAAACAAATGGGAAGTTATGATATGCTCAGGCGGTAACAACAGAGATACACAAGAAGACAGAAAAGTAGAGACCATGTTTCTGTTCATATTGTTCGCGTACATGACTCTACGTTGTTGTGTGTGGCACAACCAAAGCAATATCAATAAGGAAGGTTACATTATAGATGGTCTTAATGTAATAATATTATAATGCCATGAGATGAAGACGAAGAAGATGATTTTGATGTTCCTTCAACTTTCTCCTTTCTTCTTCTCTCCCCTTTCCACTTCGTCTTCATTTCAGCCACTACCAACATTGAAGATGGCATATGATGTCTAAAAAAAGAGTGAGAGCACAAAGAAGATTCTCTCTGTAGTGTCGAGTGTAGACTTTTGCTCATGGTGTAGGTAGTACAAAAGGTAAAAGGTGCTATGTGTTTTTGCCATGTAATACAGGATATAAAAGATCGTATCATCGTTGTGATACAATTTGCCTTGTTTTTTATTCACTCTGTCTTGGAGTGTGTAAGTATGCTTGTGTATGTATGCTCGATGGAGTATTTTGGAATACTCTTCTTGATTATGATGTTGCTTATGGTTTTTCTCTAGAAAGCATCAGACTAACAGGATGAAGATGAGCACTGGCAGACTATATTATTATTATTATGTGCTTGTGAGTCATATGTACAAAACGCAGTGATGTGGTGGTTAGTGTGGTGATAGAAGAGGAGCAGTAATGATAATAATGGTAAACCCGACAAGTTTTGCGTTGTTTTGGATCGAAAATTGAATATTATGTGGTGCTGTAAGTAGTGGTTAAATGTGAAAAGGAGATATTGCTGATTACTTTTATGATAATGGTGTTGTTGATGCTGCACAATGCCATACGGATAGCGTATTAGCTTACCACTACTACATCCACTAATGTCATGTTATTATGGCTTTTATACTGAAAAATATGCTACTTTATGTGTGAGTCGTCACTTTTGCTTAACAACTCATCCACATTATAATTTTATAATGAAGTTAGTCCATGCCTTTCCCCGACTTTATAGTGTGTAATGTTAATGTATAAAAAAGGTAGATATGCAACACAGTACAAGGCTTGTAAAACATGTAGTTGTGTATCAGTGTTTTTTACAATGTGCAGTCTGCGAATTTCACTTCAAAATATTGATTTTCGCCTTTTAAAAACTGACTTTCAAGCAAAATTTCGACAAAATTATACCAAATCACATATTGTGCAGTTGTAACATTTTTAAAATTTGAAGACCAACTCATAATAATACATATTATGAAGAATGTTTGGATTTATTTGCTTATCATTCATATTAGCCGGTTGCACAAATATATAACAACCACTCCCCACTGAGCTCATCAGTTGATATATCAGCACATAACGCGGAAGAATAAACTGGACTAAATAAAAGAAAGATTATATTGGTTTTGTGTCGTATGAATCGTCGGATTAAAAAAATACTTAAATACTTCGTTTGGAACGATATTCATATATGATTCAGCGTAATTCAGCATTCCGTATTTATTCATGTTGTCCTCAGTAAATGTTCTTAATGCTTTTCATTTTGAAACGATTAGGTGTTGGCCAAATGCTCTTCTGAGAAAAATTGAATTTGAAGTTAAAATCTGTCGGACCAATAAAATCCATTTCAGTTTTTATATATTCGTTGTACTAATTTAAATATATCGTATTACTTATAAAATCTCAAGTAAATTATATTATTAACATAGAAAAACGTTGCATCTGCAACAGACAGCAGGAAACAATATTTTAAGAAAAACATGTAGGCATTGAAAGAACAAAAGAACGGGTTCGTGAAACAAAAAAGATTTTAAAACAGCAGAAACGCAGGAAATTGTTACAAAACTGATGGTAGAAAGAAGGCGAATAGAAGGACCAGGAATTCGTTCTGCGGGTTATATGAGAAACAAAACAAGACGATGAGTCCAGTTCCGTATAACCTATTTAAAAGTACTAACGTAGGAAACATGAACCAGCAGGACGTATGATTTATTAAAAATAAATTATGTTTTGTCGTTTAAATTGTCTTTATACTACTGGGGTATCAAATTACAAATAGTGTTGCAGACCGTTCCAGAAAAATTCAACAGAAAATGTCAATTCATACTATACCTACTTATCTACATGTTAAATTTTTGACTCCGTTCACTTGCTCTTACCTTTTCACATTGCTATTTGTAGTAAAATTTTGAAGCGTTACCTCATGTAACTTTCAATTTCATTCAGATATCATTTTCAGACTCACTTTAATGCAACGATTGAAAAAAATTGAAAAAATTCGAAGGTTCAAGCAATAAAGTACATACATACATTTATGCATTTGTTTGGGAACTTCAAGTTGCTTCCATTTTCCTCTATCAATTAGCCATAATATTGCATTACCTTTGTCCCTTCCCGTTTTAAAAGACGGTCGTCGTGATCCAAAACTGTGAAGTCGTGTCATAACACATGAGGATTCTGCTTTTGTAGTTTCCTTCCACAAAAAAGGCGTAAAGATGCTCAAAATGGGTTGTTTTTTGCTGCCTACCTTATTCTCTCCTTTCTCTGGTCATACTTCTACATTCTAGAGAAGTGAGTGCATAATAGATGAAGTGAACGTAACATAAGATCTTTTTTCTTGTCTGCTGGATTTCCTCCTAAAGAAGACTGCCTGAACGCATTTATATATACATAAAGTGTAATACCACATCCATATATATTTACTCCATCTTCTTGTTGGGCTATAAAAATGGCTGAAGTGTAATCTTTTTGTTGATAGAGGGAACAAACATATTATTCTATTCAACTTGGTTCCAAGTACGGTAGATTTTCAGAAGGAAATGTATATGATCTTGTAAAGCAACAACAGTTGAGCTTTTTTGTAGCGGTAGTTGTTTTATGATTTTACTTTCTCTTTTTCCTAAATTATATCGCTCTTATTTCTCTTGTTTCTCGTGCATGCATGCATGCATGACTTCAGGGAAAAGTCAGTTAGTTTTGCTGTGAGTGAAGAGTGAAGTGGTACAGAAGTAGTAGGAGTATAAAGGCACAAAGCCAGAAAGTAACAGAACGATGACTACTGAAGATCCATGAGTTAATATATATAGATACTTACATATATATAGAGACATTTGTTTCTATCTAATAATATGCAGATACACTAGGAATTCGATGCATACTGAGTAAGGTAAGTTGGAATATAGGCACACACATACATAAATGTTTACTTACGTGGGATCTATAAGCGCGTATTAGACATTAGACCCTTTTGTATGTGCCTCTTATTTAACTCGGCCAGTCTGACATTAGGTGAAAGGCGGTATATATAGAAAAGGACTAGCATGTAGAATTTAGATAGATGGAGAGGAAGAAGGAATGAAGAGAAAATAAAGGAGGCAAAAGCCATCTAGTTTGTAGTAGGAACTAATAGAAATTCAAGAAAAAAAAAGAAGCCGAGTGAGTGAAATGGGGAAAAAGAGTGGAAGAGAAGAGGAGAAAGAAAAACTCTTAAATCTAAGTCCAAAATGCTCTGATGGGCTGCACAAATGTGGAATTTTACTCAGGGAAACCAGTCGTAATGCTTGTTGGATGGCAGATGAAATGGCTGTACAAATATTCCTGTCGTATCGTATATTTAAATTCACGAGCTACCAGCTACGGTCACATACATATTAGCGATAGCCATATATATCCAACGTATATATTATGCTCAACGTTGGTTTATGTGGAAAAAATAGTGTTGTGCTCACAATCTTGTTACAAATATTGCATCGCCACGAGTTGACTTGTACATTTTTTACACAATTTTGTTTGCACCATCATACCACCGCACCACAGCACTAAAGTCAAGCCACGATCTCCAGAACGCCAACCGTCTCTATTCACTAGGTATACAAAATACATTTTTATTCTTATATGCATTTAAACTTGTGTTTTCCTTGTGTGTGCTCACAAATAAACGTGTAGGTACTTTTGTTGATCTTTCCTGAAGAAAAAAAGCTATCTGTAAATAGAGTATATTCCTGTCTCCAAGATGAGTTTCGTTTTAGAGTAGGAGTAAACCGACGAAAGTACCAAGAAGAAACTGAAAATGTAGATATTATGTTTGTTGTAGTTTTCTCCTACACACGGCAAACACATGTGTATTTGCTATCATCACACTTCTCCATTCCATGAGTTGCTCGTCTAAAGGCGGTTGTGTAATGGTAAACACAATACACACAAAACGCCTACAACAACGTACAATTTGTTTGTGTTTTTCTTCGCGGAAAACTCATCGTTCGGGAATGGTTGTTTAAGGGATGTGACAATTGATGCGACTGGGACGAGGCAAGTTAGTCTCTAGATAATGTTTCTGGCTTTTTCCCTTTCATTTTCTACAGTTTAATATACATTATAGAGGTGTTGGACGTCCGTAAATAATGGGCAAGTCAGCGAAGCAGTCAAGGGAGAGAAAGTAAGTTGAATTTTGATACCATTGACTTCTGGGTGCGGTGGCGTGAAAGTTCTCGAGGTCAACTTTTTTTTAAAGAAAATAATAGAAGCGAGCAATTTACACTTTTCACTACAACTATCTGTATTGTATACCCCTAGGGAATTTTAAAATGCGACACATAAGTATACATATATTCAAAATTTCAATGCTTAAACTTGAATCTCAAATAGTAATTGATGAAACAAGCATAAATGTCGTTTTTAAATCTACAACTTTGAAAGAGTAATTTAGAATACAACATTTCTCGATGAAATGATAATGATCATGTACTAAATATATTGTGTGTAACATAATGATAAGCTTGTGAATATAGTCACTTTCTCCTTGAACTTTTCTTTTCTCTACTTAAAAATTGAGAGATTAGCATGCGTAACGTGACCGTCACGGCCTTTTTCATCACAATCTTGAGTTCACAGTTTCCCATTGTATATTATTCTGCTCTTTTGAATGAAAGTGTCTACACGGGTGTGCGTGTGTAGGACCGCTAAGAGCGAAGCTCAATAAATGTGCATTGGGAAAGCTAAATTTCAGCTTTCTTCACTTTTCCTGTAAGTACACCACCGGCAACGAAGGCGAAAATATGGCGGTGTAGATTGGGAAGGGAAAAGGAAACATTGTTGAGCTGGGAGAAAATGGGGGCAATTGCCTTTCGTCTATTGAAATTCTTTTTTTCTCCCCTTTTTCGTTTTCCTTTCACTTATGCCTCTTTCTCTTCTTTTATTTCCAAACCTTTCCTTCTGCTTTGTCCCTTATACGTTTATGCTAAGGAAAGCATGTGTGTGTGTGAGAGCAGCAACAGAAACAGGCAATGTTCCATACGTATATGTGCAATCATAATCTTTGGGAAGGGGTCCTCGGAGACCCATTCTCTGTCACAGTTCCAAGAAAACAATTGAGAAATGTGCCCACAAAAAGCAGTAAATCACAGTATACCTGTCTTTCACATTGTTCTTGTGAAGGTTTCCAGCGAAAAAATAAATGCCTGATTTGATAGAAAATCATCAGGAGGAATAATAATAAAAACGTGAAGCTTGAGGGAAGGCAACATGTCGTACGAACACTCATATACAGTACCACAGTGCTCTCACACTATACCACCCACATTGCAGTTTATGTGACATCTCACGACAAGTGAAATCCGGTCTCTGCTATCAACTTTTTCTCACTCAGCTGTCATTTTTATGCAAAGGAAATGTGTAGTCATAATACATAATGTTGGAGATTTTTCATAAGTACAAAAAGCATATCTTCATATTATGTTGTTTCGTTACTACCTCATCGCTCGTTTGTTTTCTAACAAGAAAATTAACTTCTTTTCCAGAAAACACATAAATCGACAGTTTTATAATTGAATTTAAAAAAGAAAGTCTTGATGTACTCTTGGCTAATGCTTGAGTTTATCAATTTAAAAGCATGTATATCATTTGCTGTACGTTTCATTGATTGCTCGTGTTAATTAAGAATAATTCTACGTCAAAACTACGAGTCGCTTTTATATTTTGGAAAACAACAATCTCAAATTAATTATGCTTATCGTTGGCTATGCTCAACTTTTTAAGAATTTCACTTGTATCAGCTACCAACAAAAAGGAAAATTTAATATTGCTTTTAGCCTACATTTACTCCCGTCGTCCACAATGTAGTTATTCAAAATATTTTTCTATGGCCATACCCCAGTTAATTGCTCTTATTCTTCATTTACAATTTACAATCATCAAAGATTTATAGAAAAGAAAGG
>JAQIXW010002698.1:0-14767 GCA_034700685.1 Willowsia buskii | reverse complement strand
GTAAATACATACACAGCCCATATAATAATCAAGAAAAAAATGTTTCTTTTTTCCTCTCGCTCCTCCACAAAAGTTTCACAAACATCGACATAACTTTCACTCGTGTTATTATACCATTATAGAAGAGCACTTACTGGAATAATAAACTACAAGAGTAAAAATGAGAGTACATATGTTGCAGGACAGGAATGAGCATAAACTTTGCTGTAGGGACATTAGCATTAGTGGAGTCCAAGGAAATGGGGCAACATCCAGCCAGAATGTGGTAGCGACGGTGGTGAACCGTTGTTCGACAATGTTGCAACTTATATCACGTCGTCTACGCAGTTTTCCTCTACTACTGTCATGGAAAAAGGCTATGCCCTTGTATGATGTATATTCATAAATCTTACACACATTCAACATGACAAGATCATGCAACAACACGTATCTCGGTTGCGCAATATACGTGTGTATAGTGTATATTATGTTGATGCAGTTACGCGTGTAGTTTGTAATATGCATAAATAAAAACAACCACAAGAGCTCTAGCGGTTTTTGTGGATTTTTTACGCTATCAATTGCAGGAAACTTGTCGACATAAATTTACTTTCTCTCTCTCTCTCTCTCGCTTTCCCTCTCCTACTCTTTCTCTGGTCTCGAACTAGAAGAAAGATAGACGGAGAGATTGAGAGAGTGTTTCACTTTTTGTCTCTTTCTGTCAACTTGAGTGTCCAACAAAGACGAGATGCTTATATATTTTTTGCATTTTTATGACTGCTTACAATTATACTATATATGGTACGGGGGAGTAGGTATATTATTATGAGAGTACATGTATTAATAAAATACTTAGATTGTTTTTAAAATGAATTTTCCTCATGACGTATGTTACGTAATGGCTCTAACTTTTTTTCCTAGAAAAGTATGAATCTAATGCATAGAAACATGTACGCATGCATGCATGTCCAATTTCCAACCAAGATTAGTCTAATTCTTAGTTTCTAGAGAGAGAGAAAAAGCCTCCGTTCTCTTATGTATCGAGGGGCACAGGAAAAAAGTAAAGCTGGTGGGTGAGTAACTGTGAGAAGCTAAGAGAAATGATAACCATGTAATTCCGTGCACACATAGACACACACAACTATAAAGTGAAACTAATACGGGGAGTGACTAAAGAAAGAAGTAAAAGTAAAGAAAGTAAGATAGCAAGTACGTAGTTCCTTGCTTACTTTTACAGCAGGGAGAAAAAAAAGTTTGTCAAAAAAGAAACGAATGTGAGCTGGTGAAGATGATGACGAGCATACGAAAAATTATTACGACTATATGGTAGGAGACTGCCATGAGATTTTGAAATGTGGATGGAAAAGTGTGGAACAAGCTTAAAGGGCACTATAGAACCCGGTAGTACACCGCTGTAGATCATCATGATTCCTATAAGGTGTACTCTTTGCCTGTTAGGAGAGATACGGAATGTATCATAGTTTGATCATATGCCATACAAATCTAATCAGAAAATTTGAGAGAATATCAACTTCACATCACATTTTAAAAAAATGTGTAATTTTAGGATTAAAATCATCACCAAACCATGTTATATGTATGACATGTTCTTAAAATTGTAAGAAAATGCACTTTTCCCCAACATGACCATAAAAGTAACAGGTGCACTGTTTGTTACCAAAACCTCGTTACTCCTTACCAATTTTATACCAGGAATTCCTACAACACTAAACAACAATGAGCTGAAAAATTGTATATCGTATCACTTCATGATCGTCCCTTGTCATCATTCGGTCAAAAAACTGTTTTCTTTTCTACCTTCCCAAAACACCACATACACGATAAAAAACAGTCCCGTTTCCATAATAGCCCATATTATGCATTTTTTACAAGATTTTTTTTTCATCGCATCCATCCTCCCCGAAGACAAGGTCTTATTAATCAGATATTTTACTTGCCCACTTTATCCTCGCAAAAATCACTCGTGTCTCATCAGCTGGTCCTAAACTTTCTTTTCGTGTTTTTGTCATGTTTGTCCTCTACTTTCTCAACTTATGAACCTTTCCTCAAAAACTTCCGCCGTCTCACGCGGCTCACACATCGAAAAGCAATGGCTGTGACGAAATAACCGGGTGGAAGGAGTACATGGAGGCGTTCTGGAGTTTGAGTATCTCCAAAGAAAAGATGCGAGGCCTGCATGTGAGAACAATGTGCTATAAAATAAAATAAAAAAACACAGTGCGAGCGGCGACCAAGCACCAGCGATAAAGATGAGGAAGAAGTTAAATGGTTAGGGAAAATATGAAAAACGAGAGGGATGGAAACGCGACGTGTGTACAGGAGCCTCAGGAGAAGAACAAAGTACGAAAGGAGCCAGAAGGCGCGACTACTTCCACAGCATCAGTCAGGGAAAAAAAAAAAAGGTTCTCTTTTAAATGAGGAAATAGGGATGTTGAGAGACAAAAAAATACTGCCTATTCATTTCTCTCGCTTTCTGTTTTTTCTCTCCGTTTCTCCTCCTAGAAAAATGTGCTTACACGGCCTCACGTTTTTGTTTTCCTGTGTGTGTAACAAAAAGGGAAGTTGATTCATTCAGAGGATTTGCTGCTTTCTTTATCAATGTCTGGAAGACGAGTGTATACACGTCACGTATCATGAAGCATTATACAACTACTCTGAGCAAGTTCTAGAAGCAGCCAGCACACGTCTCACAACGAGAAATGATGTAAGCACGAAAGTTTCTTTAAGTAAGTTGGTAAAACGATGGAAAAATGTTGCTAAAGAGATGGAAAATTGTCTAAAAATGTTTAAGCAGCCATCAACCCACATGCTCACGTGTGTTCACATTTTGTAACCGAGAAAAAAAAATTCATCAACGACAACGACAATCTTACATAAATTGTGCAAAAGAGTGGGTTTCATAACGAAATAATGAAATGTACATGAACATCCCGAATTCCGAGGATAAGATGGATAGACTGACAGATTTGTCAGGTATTCACGTAGCATCAGCGGGGAAATCAAAACGCGTGAGAATAGATGATCATTGATCATGTAACTAGATAGCAGTAATGCAGGCTTAGTAAGGCTTAGTCTGAAAACCAAAAGTCGGTAAATATTCCGTGCACATCATACAGACATGCAACACCACCGAGTACAATTTTTTCTTGAGCTAATCCACACTACAAATTAACTAAGCATGTGAGGCTATTTATAATAGGATAATTCATTTAACATGATAAATGCTGGTGATGATGGAAGATACAAAATTGTTCTACACATATTGCGAGTCAACACAAAAATATGTGTATGCTGTAACAGTTCAAAGTAGATTTTCCATGCTGTCTTTCAAATGATAAGTTGGTGAAGGAAGAAGTCAAAAAATAAAACATTGTCTTGTCAAAGCAACAGAGTAGTGATGACACCACTGCTAAGATGCTTCATTGTTTTGTTCCCACTAACATCTTAACACGGGCATAAGATGATAAGTGTACAAAAATATGAAACAATAATATGCTGTGTTTTAAATCCGTCTCCACTAGTACAATCTGTGTATCGTCTACCAGCCCATTATGAATAGGTAAGTGAATATCATGAGATTTGCAAGAACTTCAATTCTTAGCATATTTTAGTTCACCTACTTCTGTTTATCCAACTTTCTAAGGTCAGTGAACACATCAATATTTTCTGAAGGTCGCCAACAAATTTTAACCTACTGCACAAAAATTATCGAAATTAACATAACAAGTATGCTTGTACCTATCACTCAACATTAATTTCAGCCTTTTCAGTTTCCCGTCCTAAAGGTTTTGATAAAGCTGTGAGAATTATTTTCTCCGAAACAGAGTACCTTTCACACTGTTATGTACGTCTTGAGAAAAAACCCATGTAAAGTGAAAGCAGGAAAAAAAGTAAGAAAAGGGTGCAAGGTACTAGTGTAAAGTGGGAATAGGAAGTTTACACACTGACAAAACACAATACCTTTCATCTTTCAAGATGACAAGTAAAATAGACACTTGTAATGTGGTGACTTGTACATTGTTGACACCACCACCGCCACCCCAACACATATGCACTCACGACTGCGACGACTGCGATACATGTACATGCATAAAATATTTGTGTATACAAACTCTTTCCTGATTTACCACTTTTCCTTTCAAGAAAAAGGTGCAGAATTTCAAAAAACAAGTCTCAGGGCTTCTCTACTTTTCTCCTTCTTGTATACCATTTACAAATAAAAGGAAAAACGGTAAAGGAGAAGAATGAAAGGAAGTAAACGTCATAAATGCAGCATTTTCAGACAACAGTAATGTAGCTAGAGATGGTGGCAAAGGGAAAAAGAAAGTGTAAAAAAAGTAACGAATACAGAGAAATCAGGTTGGATGAGTAAAAAAAAACTCCGCTAGATCCGTCATCGCAAGAAAAGTAACTTTTTTATATGACATTATAATATCCATAGATGTGCATACAAGTTTTTGTATTGGGAAAGCGAGGAGTGGCGTTGTTGATTACAACTTGCTGACAAAAAGACAGACAACGAGAGAATAAAAAAGTAGAGCTGAGAGTTGTGCTCATCTCCCTTGCGTCTTACTTAACAAAAAGAAAAAAAGAATTCTCTTTTTTTATACGAAGCATTATCTATAGACTCATTTTTCTTTCCTTGCCATTGAATAGATTTTTTTCCCACTGTATGCGTGTATATTTTCATTCATCGCCATCCAATAGACTAGTCTCTATGGAAGAAGTTAAAATGTTTGCAGAAAGATGAGAAGACGGTGAATTGATGAGGAAAGAACAACAAGAAGAAAAGAAGAAGAGCAGAACGTCGAAGACGAGGAAAAGACAAGCAAGATCAGAAAAATGACTACATTAACATCCTACGTTTTCTTGTCGCATGTATTTATCTTCTCCTTTATTGTCCGCCTGTTTGCCATTTTTGAAAGTTTTATTAAATCGCGATTTAAGTTTCTTCCTCGAAATCTTAATAGTCGGTGGGTAGATGGATGGATGAGGCGAGCATTCATTCATATTCATGGAAGTTTTTTGTCCTTTCCATCATCATCATGAACACAGTAGTATCCATCCGCAATCCACATCTTCCCCTATGTCTCCTCTCTGTGTGTAAATCAGTAATAGGCAATTCTCAAGGTTTTTCTTCTTGAGTGAATACAGCGGCTCCGTATTTTGCTCTTTACTGGTCGGTTGGAGAATGCTAGCGGTTTTGGACGATGGGATTGTGTTGATGGGTGATGTGTGTGGGGAGTCCTACTGTGTCTATGAATTAGGCAGTAAATTTTATTTGCTCATGTCTCTTTCCTCCTGTGAATAATTAAATTAATGTTTGTAACAAGGAAAAACCTCAAAACCAGATGACAACAAGAAGACAAGAAGAAAGACAGAATATACAAACTCTCAATTGGTGCTGCTCACGCCATACACTTTTTTTTAATTTCAGTTTTTTTGGAGATTCAACTGGAATCTAAAGGTTTTACTGGTGAATGCAATAAGATGTAGTAATAGCCATAATAGAAACTGTAATGACTGTTAACTATGCGGGGAGCTGCCACTAACAAAAGATGTATTTTAATGTGCGAGCTACAACAAGTACAGTGGTGAACGGAGATGTCAAAAATGATGATGATGAATAAGATGAGGATTACATTATTGAATTTCAGTTTGAAATTGAGTCTACCTACGTTCACTGAAAGCTCATCATCATCACCCAGTGGCAACCACCCGAGTAATAGTAATAATAGTAATTCTGGATTAGAAGGAGGAGGTGGAGGGATGGAGAACTGCTACTGGAGAGCAGGAGGATCATCACTTGGATATATAGTCTGCCAAAACAGTATAATAATATATTATTAGACCAAGACCACAAAATGCCTGAATTAATAATTGTATTAAATACTGCGGCTGCTGCTGCCATCCTGCTGTTATAATAACGGCACACACACAGTCACTCTCAACAATTTCCAGCATTGAGCAACTAAAATGGGAAGAGTGAGGGGACAGCAGAAAATCAACTCTAGAGTAGTGCACGATCATCACATAATATGCATATGATCAGTTGCTCATAGAATTCACAATAGAATTTTTGGAGATCTTCAACATGAGAGCTACTTCTCCTCCTCATTATTATCATGTTGGTAGCAACACCGTCAACAAGCTAGCACTCACTTGAGCCCCCTTTTGTTTAGCATGAAAAGTTGCAAAATAAGTGACTCCACAATAGCATCTAGTTGAAACGACTCTCATATCATAATAATATTTACTATTATCATCATCCCAAAGTCCCTACGCTTTTAAACCATATTATCTCAATTAGTCTTCGTACTTTGATTACTACTAGTTTAACTACTTAATATGTAATATACTGCTAAAAGGATACACTCTGGATTTAATCAATTTACCTTCTTTTTATTCGTTTTTGCAAAATATACAAGCCTCTCTCATCAGTAGCATGGCAATAACATCATGAATCATGGACATGAAAACTACCTTGAAAACGTTAATAAAATGAAGATAAAACAGTATGCTGACCAGTAATGGGAAATAAAGCAGGTAATAATTGAGAGTAAATTGAGTCGCTCATTCGCATTTTATTGGCGCTACTGTAATTAGGCTAATACGCAGTTATTAAGAAGAAATGCTTTTTGTTTAAATGCATTAAGTTTTAGAACAGGTTGATGATAATTCATGACTGACAATACTTAAAAGACATTTTACAAGAAACGCATACGAAAGACCATAATTGGAAATGATCAGTAATTAATGATAAAGTATCCACATGGTAACAAGAGTAGTAGGTAGTAATCCTTTGATTGATTGCCGAAACAGCTAGCAAAGAAAATGTCATCTTGGGCGGTATGCTTTGAAAACACACGTTTCTATAGAGATTCCACTTTTAGACGTGCTTAACATCAGATTTGAATGATAGAAAAAATAGAGATATTAATAGAATGCGTGTAGAGGTTACATCGGTCCACAGAGTAAATTTGGGTGATGATGATGGGCCCTCCATAATATTACGATATTATGCGAATGTAAGACCAAAAGTGGCAGTAAAAATGGCCATAAAATCTGAAAATGAATTTTAAAGAGGGAAGGATAAAAGAGGAATTCAAACATGGTTGTTAATAGCGTAACTGGTGCTGGCACCGATTCTACAATAGTGACATATGGTACTGGTATGATGTGCAGGTGAGTAAAGTGGAAGTATCTAGCCAGCTTGAAAAAAATAATAATAAAACATAAATTATATTACTGCTGTCCCAGCACTTTACATGTGTATTTAATAACGCGTCAAAGGTGCATGCCAATGTTATGCGGTTAGTGCTATTACACGTGTGGAAGGTATGGCTTGAACTATTAGGTCACAATCGAGAGTAAAAAATATATATATGGGTTGGCAGTTCCATTGTGTACTGGTGGCAACAGTGGAAACGAACAGTTGAACAGATCTACAGGTTTGTAGTTAGGTAGTTAAATTTAAATCTGCTGATTATAATTATTTTGAGTACGTTCATTATTCACAGCAAAAATCCTCTATAAGTTAGGGAGACATACAATTAGTACGCATGTCAACGATGATGTGAGAACGCCAGGTGAAATGCAACAGATACAGTCGTACGTTTGGAATTAATCTCTCTATGCATATTTATATGAGGAATGAGTTTGAGCTCTTCCGAATCATTTTAGTAGAAATTCGACCTTCTTCCTTGTTTTCAATCCTTTTCTTTCCGCTTTTACGTATTTTCCTAAAATATCTGCACTAATCACCTCAACGAATTTCCTTTCAATTAAGTAAATATTCAATCTTTCCGAGCGTTTAGATGAAACATGGACAAAGCCTACTATTCATGAGTGTCAGTTTCTTTTGCATATGCTAAGCGCTTAAAAATAAATGCGATGCATTATTCATTGATGATCTTGCTTGTAATGTCTTAATGACTATTTTTTGCCTACAGCTTGCATTGCTCTTGCCAATATAATATGTAAATCAGGTAAAGGAAATCATCCTGAAGAAAAATGTTTTTAAATGATAAGTGTCAATGTCTGATGGATGCAAAAATGTTAAACATTTAATTAAAAAATAGTTCAGACGACACTTCCTATTCAATTATATTAGGTAAAAATAGAAACAAATTATTTTTTTCCGTACCATATTGCATCCTATCCTTTTGCCCAGTTGAAAAATTGCATATTTCTTTATTATAATTCGGCACTGCTAGTTCCGTATTTTGTTGAGATGACTCAATAGAGATGAGAGCTTCTAGAGAAGAGAGCGTTGGCCATTAGTATGTTAAGAAAACGATGCGACTATAACGATAAATGATGATGAGGATAACGGAAGGTTTCTTCTTTACTGGAAAAGATGATACTAAATACACAAACACGACGTCTTCAAACCACCATCAACTTGTTAAATGAAAACGTCTAAAGTGAATGGCTCATTTCTAGCCACCATGTGTGCTCACACTGCTACTCACTTTATATCGTTTATTTTCAATATAATCCTGAGAACGTCGGGGAGGATTTGTTCTTCTCTATTTTCCGGTTCATATAATTAAGCACCGTTTCAAATTAATCCTTTATTTTTCCACCAGACGAGCAAGAACAACATGAGAGTAAACGTTTCCGTAAAAAAACAAAGTATACAGTAGAGAGAAGAGATTGGGCGAGGAAGATTGAAAAAGAGAGAGCTTCAAAGTATATAGCACCATACGTCACATTATTATTAGTACTGCACTATTGTTATAACTATTTTTATTACTATTATTATATCTTTTCCCTCTTTTAAGAGTCGACTGGAACAAATCGGTTATGGAGAATGGCTAAAAAAATGGAACAAATGTAGTCTTTATTCTGGTTTTTTTTTCAATAGAAAAAAATCAAAGTTATTGTAAAAAGGAGCAATTCAAATGTGCGTGTGCTTGCTGTAGCCTTCAAGTTTCTAATACCGTTCAAGGAAATAATAGCGTGATGTGTCTCATAAAAATTGACTGAGGAGGAGTTATGCATGGAACACAAGTGAAAAAGACACACATCCACTCAAGAAGACCAGTTTCCATATAAGCTATGTGGGTATAATGCTGGTGAAATTGTTTCTTCCAAAAGTTCAACGTTTTTTTGGGGGAAGATGAAGCACAAGTTGGTCAGCTAAAGGGAAAAAAGAGAAGGAAAAGTGAGAGAAAAGCTCTGAAGACGTTTTCCTACAGCTTTATTTCCTTTTACGCAGACATCCGTGATAATAGCTTATTGGCACAATGAAAAAAAATAACATCACCAACAACAGTTTATTTTATTTATTTTTCTCTGATGAAAAGGAAGAAAAGTCAGCTTTGTTGGTTTCTATATTTTCCTTTCTCGAATTGTAAACCTCTCCTTTTACTAGTTTTTTCTGCATAAACGACGAAAACCCCTCTTCTTCTCCTATAGACAGTTGCATACACAAATACACAAAACCAATGAAAAAAAATCACACGGACTTGTAGGGAAATTGGAGAAAAAATATATATTCACTAGTTCTCTTCCTATCTGGAAGAAACAGGGAGTGAAGAAAAAGTCTAACAGTTTCGCACACAGAATTTCTTCTTCTCCTCTTCTTATTCTTCCTTTTCCCATCTACACAATACAAGCAGTCAATTTCTCAACTTTTTTCGCAGTATTCTTCTTCTTCATCTTCTTCCTCTTTTCTCGCTTTCCATCTACTCAAGTCTTTCTGTCGTAACAAGAAGAAACGAAGCAAGTAATGCGTTAAGGAAATTGTATGTAACAGCCGTCCATCCACGACTCTCCCCTTTTGCCAACTAAAATCGGCATGTGTGTTCCTCTGTGTGTTTCACTGACTAAAGCCACACACCAGCGGCTTGTGGATCTCTCACAGGACGACCAGAATGACTAAGAAAAAAGTGAATGTATGTAAACCCGTTGCTTTTCTGCTTGCTGTTCTATCCAACACAACTCACTTTACTACTACCTTTTAGTCTTTCCAGCTCTCTCGACATTTTTTCCCCTTTGCTGTTCTACTCATAGATACATATATGAGCTGTGCTACTGGTGTTTTGCAAGTTGCATGATAGCGACGAAAACTCCTCTTCGTTTTTTTGTTGTTGATATTGCTACTTGACTCGTGCTACTGACTTGGAAGTTTATGGAAGGAAGGCTATTATATACGCTGGCATTTTTTTCCTTTTGCTTGCCACAGTTTTGCTTCGTTTTTGGCTGTTCACTGTTGTTGGTGAGGATGCCTGCTCTGCTCAGTATAGTTCTCCTACGCTGCTTCTCCTCCTCACCTCTTCTCTTAGAGTTCTGCACTTTTTGCGAATTTTGTTCGAGATGGAAGACGGAGAGGGCGACCAATCATGAGTAAAATCATTGTAGAGATTTTGATTTGATTCACTCACATTCACGAGGATGTGTTATCGTCCCTTTGCCTGGCCTTTCGATACTTTTTTCTTTGTGCAGTCTATCTGTTACAAAATATGTATGGAAAGTTGTGTGAGTGGAAGTTTTTCTCTTGCGAAGTGCCTTTCTTGCCTTTTATCTTTAGGTAAGAAACAAGTGTTAGTTACATCTCAGGAACTAAAGAACCACTACAATTGAAGTATGTACAAAATAAGTAAAACGGTGGAGCTGGTTACTTAGGAGATAACATATAAATACATGAATAATAGTCAGAATCCATGCAAACTGACATATTCACAATGATCCAAAAATACAAGTTTCCCGATTGCTTAGTTTCCCCTTTCACTTTCTACCCACTATATTCGCATTCGTATTTTGGTACAAATTTCTGTCTCTTGTTCCTTCTTACTTCCAATATAAATGTGAAAGTATGAACATGGAAAGTAAGCAAAGGGAGTAAAGCGGAGAAAAAATAAGAGCCCTAGCCTAACATAAGCCTATGGTCTTGTCTGGTATATTTCAACACAAGAATAGCATGATTCATGATTGTCTACGCTCACTTTCTTTAGTAGCCAGTTACCCAGCAACTATTACCTGCACAATACCATAGGCAACCGCCACCACCATCTCTATCATTAGCAGTAGCAGCAACAGGAGCAACAACGGTTTTTACTTACCGACAATATAAGCAAGAAGAGAGAAAGGAATACTTGTCTTGCAAAGTTTAGTGACCGGATTACTTTTACTTACTTTTCCTCTCCACTTTACTCTTCATCTCAATTTCCCTGCTAGTTTCAACAACTGCTAATGTTCCCCAACATTAAAATGAAAACATGACAAAAACAGAGAGGAAAGGAGTAACATTTCTCCTTTTTAGTGTCGAGCCTTTTTATTTGAAAATTTCAGATTCTACCTTTCCTTTGACTTTTACTCGAAGCCGCTAGACAGGCGCATTGTTACTTTCCTGGAATACATTTACATGTGTGTATTTTTATAGCATTTATTACCATGTCTACACGTTCACCTGAATAAAGCAGTATGTAAATGCAACCATAAACGAATTCAAAAGATAACAGGCAACAAAAATATTGAATTAGTATATTATCCCATAGATGAAGCGTTCTTCTATGTTTCAATTTGAAATTTAGATTAAAAATCTCACACATTTTCCAGAACTACTCCACCATTTGGAATGTACAAGGTTATTGATTACGAATCCTTACAAATACACAATGACAATGACGCAAGTTCAAACTTCGAACCATCTTCTCCATCTACAGTTACTGACCAGACTAATGCAACAGGGTTGAATGACAAAAGGTCAATCTTCAAAATTTCCGGGTTTCTTTTGTCACTGCAACATCGATTTTTCATCTCCCTTCCTTCTTCCACAAGAAGTTGTCGAGAAACTAGAACTTAAATTATTATTATTATATTAACCATTTCGGCCCACCATTACGTAATATATGTGCAACCTAAAACTTAACCCTAACATTTTCCAGTTTCTGTTCACACAAACAGTGAATGAGGAAACGGGAAACTGATAGAAAGAGAAACAAAGTGGAAGACAAAACACAGACAACATAAGAGTGGCAAAGGGTACATCACAGCTGCAGCAATTGTAACATCTCTTTTTTGTCCATTTTCCCTTCTCCATTTTCCTACAACTGCTATATACTTTCCCTTGCCACTCGATCCTTTCCAAAATCATGAGACCACATTGGTCGTAACTTGAGGAAAAAGTATATTTCATACATGTACTCATCTATTGAATGTATTCTCCCCTCATCTTCCGCATTCCCTCTATTCTTTTCTTCTTACTTTACGTTCTTGATTTCTCTATCTGCCTATCCAACGGAGAAAGCACTATTCTTTATAGTGGAGCTAGTTGAACAATCCAGTGAAAAGAGCAATTGTTGTGTTGTTGCTGCCGTCCCTCAAGAATTCACTAATAACAAACACACAACCACCAATCCAAAACTCTGTTTCCCCATTGTATACATAATAGGATGTGTCTTCTTCCGTTTCCTAGGCCAACAACTGTCTTTGTTAAAAATATCATACATCAGAGAAAAAAGTGTCTGGTGTCTAGATCCATAGTACAATTTTTACTCCATATATGTCACCATGACTTTTCAAGTCAAGAGAAAAGAAACTAAGAAATAATAGAAAAAAGATGTAAAGAAAATAATGCGTGTATGGATCCACCGACACTTGCATTTTCCGCATGCATGCAAGCAACAGTGGCGTCAAAGAATGCTTCTTTCTTTCCACTAATTTCCTCTTTGCCAAGTCTGAGAACTGCTACTTCAAAATTCTCGGCAGTCACTGCGACAGACACTGCTGTCGGCATTAATATCAGCATTCCTTTTATAAAACAATTTTTCCTTTATATTTTTTTCATATTATGTATAATCATAAGCATGTACCTAATAATATTATGACGATAAATTAAATGTGCAAGAGACATGCATAATATGCAGAGAGATGCATTGTAATTATTACAATTAGCTTTTGAGCACGGCTGTAAAAGTGAGGCCAGTTGTTTTTTCTCTCTTTGAAATGCTCAACTATAAAAAATTATATAACAATTCTGCATACATTTTTCTACTGCAATCTAATAGTATTTAATATAATGATTTAATTTTTTTTCTGCCGGAGAGAGTGAACACAAGCATAGGCATTATGTGGTGGCCTGTTATACAATGTAAATAAATATATAAGGTAATATGAAAAGTAAAGAATGCAAAAAATTGTTTAAACTTTGAAACATGAAACCGTTCCACTACTTAAAAAATAAGTTTATTTACTTGCCTAGCCATTACTTTGATGATGAAATGTTTTTTTTTTTGTTCTCCAAGTGTGTGTGGAAGAGAGGCTTCAACTATAATAATATGGTATCATGGTGTGTAAGCACTAGTTCCATTGGATAGTAGAGGAACGATAAATTCATGATAAATTTGTGCTCCCATTCATGATACAAGTGCCCTAGACACACACACACAGCCACTTGTAACAATCTCCTATATTTCATATAATGTCACCAATTTTCCATCCTCTCAGCAGCTATATCTCTCTAACAAACTGCTACTCTCTTGCAATCGCAATGTTAAAGCCTTTTATCTTCGTGAAACAAAGGAGAAGTGTTCTCCGTACAAATTAAATAGGATTAAATAGAACATGGGGGGAGGTGGAGAGGGAGAAGGGTTGGTTATTTTGAAAGGAACAGCGAGCAAAGTTGCGTGGCGTAGACACACGAATTAAAAGCTGCCAGAACCAACTGCCACGCTGCGTACTCGTCTTGCAGAGAAAGAGAGAGACAGAGTGTTACTCTGGATTTTCTGGTGACGATCGCCATGATCTCACAAAAGCAAAGAATTAGACCGAGAATGAGCTGGTTTTTGTTTTAGTAGCTTTAGCTGCGGTATATATGTTTTGATTTTAGTAATTAGTAATGATATTAGTATTGTCAATGGAAGCCAAGCTACAGCATTTAAATACATATTAGAAGTATCCATTAAGCAGATGACGCAAAAGTTGGATAAAGAGAGTGACTGGAAGGATGCAGTTAATTTTTGGAAAGCTTGAAAGAGGCTATGGTCACTAGCTGGAGCCTGGAGCTCTGTAATATCTATGTCGATAGCATACCTGGCAATGGTACTTGTAGATTGCGCATTAGAATTATCAGTAGGTGAAAGTAAAAGGGTTATCGCAAAATTAAATCTTAACATATAATGGGCACAGTAGAGCATTGCAGATTCTTCATAAAGGGAATAAATGTCAGTAGAATAATATTTCATCATAAATTCGAGGATCCCACAGGCGCTCTGCCTTTTCCTAGTGTGCTTGATACACTCTTCTTGTTCCATGTTTGGCTTTCCTTTTTGTTCCAGCGTAATCTAGGATTAGTGCATTTTGCGTGACTTGCTCCTGTTGCTGGTAGGTAGTCAAAGCTGGAGGGTATGATAAACAAGGGAGATTGTTTAAATTTTATTGCTCGGACTTTCTATTTGTCTTGATAGCTGCGCATTAGCTATATAATCTCATCGTCAGCGTGCGAGCGTGTTGCATGAAAGTGCATCTGGCTCTTTTGCTGTCGGGGCAAGCACAGATTTGTTTTATTACTTATTAGCTTCATTTTATTTTACGTGTGCAAAATTTCCTCTGAAGAGATAGACAGAGCAATGAAATACTTTCCGTAAGCACATATCGCTGGCAAATAAACAATCGGTGCTTTATGCATTTCGTCTCAATGCAAGATGTGTCTTATGCATTTCGTCTCAATGCAAGACGTGATGTATGCACTTTTTGTAAGGCCTGCAAAAGATGCTATATGCATCTATGGGGCAAAATGAGCTTTTCCCACCAACAGAAC
>JAQIXW010002697.1:0-14769 GCA_034700685.1 Willowsia buskii | reverse complement strand
AAAAAAAACTGAAACGGCTTATGCTGTTATGCTGCTGGTTTATCGAACTGCAGATACTAACAATTTAGCAAAATAGCTAATGGTCCACAGTAGCCCACCACCTAGAACAAAAATATTAGTGTAGAAAAAGTAAGCCTTTTCAATTAACGCTTCAAGTGCATTTATCCAAAACCGTATCTGACGCAACTTGAAGGAACCAGCTAGGAGTAGGCACTAGGAGCCAGGAGCTCTCCAGTTTAGAGTTGTTCCACACAATACCTGATTTTTATTTGAATGCAGAGTCTTAGATGGCGCTTAGAACCAAATATATCGAAAGCTTTAATTTGTCATTTCACTGTCCTATGCATTAAAGATATCATCGATAAACTACACAATTTTTCGAGTACATCTATGCAGCTTTCCCTGTGCTGTGATACAATAATTATTAATACAAACTGATGGAAAGTTACTCAAATGTAGCTTTTCTTAACCGTCAATCAAGTGCTAATATCAAATAATTTTTCATGAATTTTCCTACATTTGTGGTGATTTAGGATGATACACATTAAAATTATACAAACGATGCTTGAAATGTTTTACTGCTTCTATTATAATATGAAGACAAGTTATAAAAATATGGAATATATTCTTGAAGAATTCTTGCAGTCAGAATCATACTTGAAATCTTAAAGATTCAACAAGGACATCGCACTTTTATTTCATGATTACATTATTTACGAGTTGCACAACAGCCTTGTAAAATAGGTATTTAAAGTGACTTAATTGCAAATTATTACTTTACTTTCCTCTTTTCCAGTTATTATATCATCCATCCTTCAAACAACTTTGAACACGTGCGGCCTGTTGTTCTCATAATATCTGTCCTCGCTTTTCCGGTGTCGCTAAAATTGGCCTCCAAGGTTGTCTCTAGTCTCTACATATTATGTGACTAATATAAATATAATATGTGCTTGCAAATAACCAAAAAGCAGCATATGCTAGCAAACTGCATTAGTTAGCGTTGCATTCTTTGCCTAAAACGGAAAAATTGTTGAATGAGAAGTGCGGATAACGGTCATTCAATCATAAACCATGCTAGTTAGTATTTCCATATTTATTCAGACCGTCAATACCATCACCAGCTCGTTCACTTTTTGTCATTTTTTCTGTACTATAAATGAAATGCGGAAGTGAACGGTATTGCTTATCTTTCATCTCTTCGGTTTTGGTTTTCAGGGATTTTACTTTTCTCGCCTAGGCAGTCCGTGTGTAAAGTGAAACTATTGTTGAAAACTTGCATGTGACTAAGAAGGTCAAAAGGGCAATAGCAGTTTTCTTCAATGAGGAAACGAGGAAGAAATTGCTAAGTTTAAAGTATAGAGTATATTATATTATTAATAATTATAGTAGTAGAAGTCCAAATAATATCTGAGGATTCACTCAGGATCCCTTCATGTTATTTTTTTTAGTTAATTACGCGTAATTTGTAATTAGTAAATATACAAAGCATATAATAATATAGCATTATCAAATATACTTGAAGCGGATTTACAGAATAAAATCACGTGATAATATTGTGATACATTTGTCTAATCTGTAAAAGAAGAGAAAGGAAACATGAAGAACTTTTTGATCAGATAAAGTAAACTTTCCCATTTTTCCCCGAAATAGAAAAGTGGACGAGAAAGAGAGAGAGAAAAATAATAAAGAGACTATACAAAGGTCCAGCCTGGCAAATATTCCGATATTGGACGACTTTGCAAAAGTGGTTTTTATGCTAGGGAGAACATGAAAACAACATACAAATAGATGAGTGGAAAGAAATTTTTTTATGGGAATGGCAAAAGAAAAGGAAATCGCTGCACTGGACATAATAATATTCTCCTGTTATGTTTTTATGATAACGTTATGTGGAATTAAATATAGCAGTTATATAAATGATAAATATTATTATGTATTTATTACTCAGGTTTTTTATTGTAAGTTGTAAGGATAAAACTTCTTGAGTACAGGAAGCTCTGCTATGAAAAGAACATTTTCGTTGGCGAAGCAAAAGAGATTTTCAATGAGTTGTTGGTGTTGTTGTGAACCAGTGTAATGTGACCAGAGTCATTCTTTTTATAAGAGTTTTTGTTGGGTTGGTTGACTAGATCTTACATCAGCTCAAATAATATGCACACATTTAGCTATCTAACTTCATGATGGTGTCTCTCTCGAATACTTCCTTTTACTGTGATGAGGGGGAGTGTGGCCATCGGGTCTTCCATTTCTTTAGTGAATGATTTATGTTGGTATAATTTTTTTACAATAAAAAGAAGAACGAAAAGAAAACCGCAAACTTTGCACATTTTTTCTTTGTGGAAGGGGAATGAAATATTTCAAAACTTTTTTCGAGGTCTAACCTCTGATGTAAATGTAAATCTGTTTTCACTCCTTGAATTCCAAATAGCAATGAAAATACATTTATTTTAGAAGAACCTTTTGATTTTGTACAGCACGCTTACTGACCAATGTAAAACGAGTAGTTTTGAAAAATATGTTTCTTATGGTATTAGACGATGTGGCTAGAATACCAAAATTGTAATTGTAAAAAAAAGAAGTAGAAGTAAAATTGAAATCAGTAAAATTAAAAGTGCCCATTGTGCATCATTGTTCAGTTAGCTATCTTATCTCGAACGAATAATCATAAAACGGTAGGTATTTCAGATAGCTAGTAGTTTTGAAATAGTAGTTATATGTAAGTAAGAATTATGTACATACTTAATCTATTTAATTCACGCTTAAATCCTGTAAAAAATGCCCATAAGTGTATTCTTATTTTTTTCCTGTTTTCAATAATTACCTCCCGGAGAGATTTTATGGAATTCCCAACATTAATGCATAATGGTTCTGAATCTTCTAATGTGTTGTAATGTATTCCGAATTCTAGTTAGGTGAAAACTGGAAGTAGGTAAGATATGTGACATAAAGACTACCACCAGGAAGTGGGAAGGGGAGATCCCGACACCTATTATTATGACGCTGATGTAGTTTGAAGTACATTAAATGATTGGATTATGGCTAAATCATGAGATACGTCATCTGAAGCGTAAAAATTGCTATCTATTATGCTTTGAATTTGATACATTTAGAAATTAAAATGTTAAGCAAAGATTTATTATTACGATTAGACGCGCTTTTGGAGATGAATAGAAAGTATTTTAAAGCCATACATGTAGGTACAAGGTAGTTATATTTTGTTGCAACTGTTGTAATAATAATAAAAATTACATTTAAATGATTAATAGCTCAGTGCAAGGATAAAGGGTATTATTTTGGTCTTTGTATGTATAACTTTAATTTCAAAGCAAGCACTTTATAATTTTGTGGTGTGGCTTGTATACTGCGACACATTGAATGAATACAAGAAAATATTTAATGACTTGATGAGCTCCACAGGGTGTCCGTTTTGACGATAGGATGCGATGAGGTCATCATTGGTAAACCTGCAGCGTAGTCGAAAAATATACATTAGATCAGATCTACCATCTACCTGCGTACTGAAAATGACAAAAAAGTTACAATATCAAATATATAATCGACTTAATGCCACATGCTTTAAAGCTGTACCTTACATACGTCCTCAACCGACCTTCATGCTTTATTGTCCGGAAATCTCATGAAAATTGTTATATTTTATTGAAATGAAAGACCACCTTGTTGAATTTACATTTTACTTTTCGTACTCAAAAAGCATACTTACAATCAGTCTATTTTAAGACAGAATCAACACATGAAGCAGTTGTGATGATTGTTAAATCGTCCTATCCTACCTCTTGCTTAACAGCATTGTTAAATGTGCATGTGGTGAAAATTATGGAAGCATGCAAAATGCAATCGAAGACATTGCTCACATCCTCACCTCCTCTTCATCACAGTTTTATCAATATAATTTTTGAGTGAAACAAATTTGTTTCGTTATAAAACGTCGCGTTGCACATTTTGGATCCAGTAAAGTTTCGAGTCTCTGAGTAGCATAATATCCTGTGAAAATCAATTACGATTCATTTGTTACGTGTAAACTAAAAATGAGCCACTTCAGTATTCGCATTGCATTTACTTTCTTAACAATCTACACAGTGTTTCTATCCTCTAGTATATTTTGTCTGGACCGGAATGCAGAAATTGTGCAAGGTAAAAATAAAATTTGAATGGTTTCGTCCGACCTCTCAAAAAATTGAAAGGTATAGTGTATGAAACTGCGTCAACATTTCAGAATTTTCAGATCCATGCAATTTGCCAGCGGAGCCAGGATTTTGCTATGCATATTTTCCCAGCTTCTACTATGATGCTCAAGCAGACATGTGTAAACCATTCGTATACGGTAAGAATATCGTCAACTTTCTTTCAAGTGAATCGTATTTAACCTTACCGTCCCCAGATAATGGAATGCTAATCACTGTTCTAAATCATTTTTAGGTGGTTGTGGAGGAAATCCCAATCGTTTTGAAACAGAGAGGGAATGCAGCAAATTTCGACACAGGTGCCTAAGAAAACTTGGAAAGCAAAATCGAGGTTGACAGATTAAGATTGCATATTCTGTGGATATAAATGGATGCTAAATGGACAAAATAAAAATATGTAATAATGCACTGACACATATTATGTGCTTATTTAAATACATTTCAAAAGTTTATAATACAGTGTTGCGGAAAAAATTTCTCAACTACCTACATATATCTAAAGACTAAAGACAAAATAAAAAAGCATAAAAAATATCTATATGATTTAATTTTTGATTTCGGTTATCATATCAAATTTATATATCATAATTACACTACTATAATGCAATGAGAACTATGTACTTAGAACTATGCCTTACATCAATCTAATATGTACTTAGAACTTTACTGCGACTGATTTAAAAGCAGCCTTTCACTTAACTACGGGTAGAGTATTTCAGGAAAATAAAAAATGCAACAAGGTTATTGCCACATGACTCTGTAAATTGCGACAATAATTACAAAAGTATCCAAAATGAATGATGTAAACAAGGAAATAGATATTACCGGACGTTACTGTATTCTTCTTATATTCATGTCATGATTATAGGGTAGCAGCATTAAAAGCGCATGAATGTTTTATGTTTTTGACATATTACCACAATTAAGCTAAAATGTGCCCAGAAAAATTATCGAAAATCAAAAATGTATACAGAGAGAAAGAGAGAGAGAGAGTGGCGCCTCTGAATCCATTATTTAATACAAGGTAAAATCAAAAGCAGACGGACAGGTTTTGTAATGTTTTGACAGTTTTGGAGCTTAGATTTAATCGTTGACAGTGACTCAATTGGTAGGATAAATTGGAGAAAATTACAAAAAGAGATTCGTAATAGGACAAGCGTTTAAACTGTATTTGAATCGTGAAACACTAAAAATACAATACGGAAAGGCTGCATTAACAAGTACATTGACAGGCTCATGCTATAATCACTAACATTACAGGTGTATTAATATCATTTTATTTAATCTTAACCAATTTCATGTGCACAGAATGTGTTCGTTTATACGGTTCAAAAATCAATATAATATTTTAGTACATAAAAACAAAGCATTGAAATTTTTAATCTGTGAAATTTATCTATCACCAAATTCTCTTTCTCTGCAAAGTTTTAACAAACTACCTACACATCATAAATGTGACATAGGACATACATTAGATTCCAGTTTAGTGTAATTTTTCCAAAAGTAATAAGTTTATAAGTAATTCTCATTTTTCAATACACCAAAGTAAGTAATAAATGCATATATTCACAGATATGCACACCAATGCTACTACCAACAAAGATGGTAAAATTGTGATAGAGACATAGGTGGTGGTGGTAGAATTGGGTTTCCATGAGTCAAGAGAAAAGAAAGAGAACCAAGAATAAGCAACGCGGAGCTGCTACTGCTGAGCTGAATGCTGAATGCATTTCATGTGTACTTTCCTAGCTTCCCGTTTACTCACTCCTTTCTCCAGCCTTTCCCTGCATTTTCTCTTATTCCTCCGTTGAAATATACTTTTGCTTTTTTCAGCGAAAAGCTCCTCGTTTGGGAAGGAGAGTCAGTTGGATTTTGGTGTTCGTTCGGGATACACTCCATGTTCGTGTTCTCCACGTTGTCTCTCTACTTCTCTCTGTCTTGTATAGATTTACTCTGTGCATTTACAAGTCCATATAAATGGGCTCTATCTCAAACTTCTAGTATTGTTCACGAGTGGGATTTTGAAAGATACAAATTTTTCTGGTAATTATCGAAAAGATAATTTTTGAAGTGGGAAAAGCGATATAATATTGTCCCAATTGTGGTGTTTTTAACGTGTGAATAAGTGCTGGTTTGGGATTTTTATCGACAAAAAGGATTTTGCCTAGCTGGCTCTTTCAAGAGTCCTCATAAAAATACTGACACTTGAAAATGTGAATCCCACAAAAAAAAAATTTAAAACCACGAAAAGTGTCCCACTTATCTTTCCTGCTTTGGTTGTTTTCACTTGAAAAACTCTTTTTATGTGTGAAATGGACTAAAAAGTGGAACAATCCAAAGGACTATATTTTCGCAGTTGCAGTTTTGTTTATATAGCAGGACTTGTGTAAGACGTTGTGTCAATTTTCCCATCGTTTTCACCCTAAAGGAAAACCATCACCACTCACCAGACACACACGTTGATCTACACACAACGTTGCACTTTATGACTATAAAATGGTATGTTCCATTTCGTTCTTCTCATTCAACCAAAGCGCAAAATATGCCAAATAAAGTTGCACTTCTTGCTTAAAACAGTGGTATTCGAAGCGTGAAAAGTTTCGCCTCTTCTTTGCTTCCCACTTTTCTCTCAAACTACTTGTTTTTCCTTGTGATTCAGTTTACTGTTGACTGGTGTTCCATATATTTGGCGACGCTCGTTTAAGGAGGACCCTTTCCTGGGTACTTGCAACTGAACAATATTTTTAGAACTATTGCCTAAAATAGTGTAAGAATTGATCCGTTTTTTGGTGTCTCTGCAAGTGGAACAAATATGCCGTGTTTGGTCACACAGCCGTGAGAAGAGACACAAATACATTATTGCACTGCCATGAAAAATCTGAGACTAAAGATGTAACAAGATTTTGTCGCGAGGTGGTACTTATATATATGGATATACATGAAAGTTTTTGAGTTTTCCACAGACAAACATACACCACCACATCTCAGCGGGTGAAGGCAGTAAAGGGATTAAAATCATTTCCAAGAATAAGTCAATTAACATAAATCCAAGTCGGCCCATTAGTTTTTATTGTGGAAACTGATAGCGATATGGGGACTGCTCCTACCCGCTCTCCTCATACAACCAGAAACAGAATCATCAGAAGCAGCAGTACTAGTGGTAATAGTGTTATTGGTGTTGGTGGTGGAGGCACTTGCCCTATTTACTACACACATCCCACTTCTTTCTCCACATTCCCATCATCATCTCGGTATCATTATTATCGTTATTGGGAGAGCAGAAACACAAACAGTGGCAGCAGCACTGCTACAAACATTTCTGCCTCTTGTTCAGCAAACTATCAGTTACTGTCGGGATCATCAACCAAGCAAAAAGTGAGCCACCACTGTGGTAGTTATCTCCTCAACTCTTTCTAGAGAGAGAGAAAAGAGAAAGAAAAATAGATTGCGAACGAGCAGGACTAAAAAAAGGTCTGAAAATCTCATCCCTTCAATTTTCCCGTTTTTGGGAGACGTGCCGTCGTGTGATTTTGACCGTTTATTTCTTCCTGAGCATTGTGACGTTACTAATAAATATATATTTTGTAGACGTAAAATCACAAAGGTTTCTATACTAGAGGAGGAAAAACTATGCCAGAAAAATTAAAAAAGAGAATAACCGTTAGAGCCGAAAAGTTCAGTGATTTTCTCAAGTGAAAGCTAATAAACGTATATTTATATTGCAAAGCGGTGGCAATAATACTCGCCATTTTCCAAAGAGTAAGCTAAAAAACCTCACAAACATTTCAGATATCGTTGGTGTTGGTGTCATTGCCATTCAGAAGCGGTCGCGTCGTCTCTTCTTTCTCTCTCCATCATATAGTAGCCGCTTTCACGAGATATCGTTTCTTTTTTACGAGGAGAAAGTATATCAGGTTATTGTGAAAACGTGTCTACTCCTTATTAATATTGCGCAAGTGAAAGCGCCCATTTAACTGTTAACGTGTATGCATATAAGCAACACATAATAATCTAATCTTTCCTCCAATTAACATAATCATATTTATGCACTTTTTTTGTTGTGAATTCGCCGCCACATTGTCGTCCGTAGATGCTGACTTTTTCCCCCTGTTACTAATCGCGTTAATGTACAATACAAAAAAATAGGCAGAGAAGATAAGAAATATAAAGAAATAAATTTTTTTATGCTGCTGTGCCACAACCATTTTCATTATTACTTCCTTCTTGTTTTGTGCTGTTGGCTTATTTAGATAAGTGGGTGATTGGGAAATATACAAAGAGAAAATATTGTTAGTACACAATATATTGTGAAAACTTGGGCAAGCTATTGCCACAAAAACCACATTATCATAATAAGCTTTTATGATTGACTCTACTGTGTCAACCATTCTATATTTCTATGTACGGGAAATTGTAGGAGTATCGGGGTAAAAGTTGCTACAATATCAGTGATCTTAACATGCAAGCTGAATATAATACTTGCTTATAATAACTACTGCGATTGCAACATAGCAAATTAAATTGAGAAGAGGAGTAGCGGAACAAAGCAACAAAAGAGGGATTTGGTTGCGTTGTTCATTGTGTGTTGACATAATAATCCCATTTTCGAATTTCATCGTCAATGCTGAAATTCTATAGTATATGAGATGTGTATGTATGTGTGTGCTACAAATCACTAATACTTACAATTACCCAACTATTTCTGGTGAGTTTGTTGAGGTTTAAGTTGAAGTTTTTGAGGATGATTTCATGTGTGGGCAGAAGAGCTGAAGGGAAAGTGTGTTCTCTATGTGAACTACATATTTAGGACCAGTTTTACCTTGGGCGAGAATAGAAGAAGTGGAGATATTATTACAAACTGATATACAATATTATTAAGTTTCATTCATTTTGTGGCCGTTTTAGATTGTAAATAACAAAAGAAAACATAACTCACGTAAGGACCCAAAAACATAAATACACAGAGTGACTAGCACATTTTCTTGAGGTGGTGTATCTTCAAGGGAGTTTGATGACAGTCGTCAGATAAGAGGATTTTCAGCGAAGAAAGCAGCTTCTGGGGCAATCGGAACGGAACAAAAGGAAAACAGGATATTGTAAAAAGATGAGTTTCTCTTCTAGTGCTTTTCGTTTTTGCTTATGAGGATCCCAAAGAAAAGAGGAAAAACATTAAGAGTTCTTGATTTTCATATTTCTGGTGGTTTTAAATAGTGTTACTATTGTTTGTTTTGGGAGTAGAAAACTATATAGTAATTTACTATACAACTATATATTTCAGTGTTCAAAGCTTTCCTGTTTAAGAAAATCAGGGAAATTGTAAACCGGATTTGTTTTTCTTTATTTTAATCTCTCTATTTCTAAAAAAATCAAGAGGTCAACTTATTCATCCCTTCTGAAGGTCATCTCATCATCATGTATATCCTAACGACTTTGTGGGCCCTGCTGTCCATTTGGATCACTCATACAATAAGCGGTAAGACCCTGAATTATTTATTTGTAGAAATTGTTGCCCGCATAAAACATGCTTAATTTTTTAGCATCTGTTGCGTTCAGTAAATTTATTCCGTACTTAATCCGCAACTAAAGGAAATTACTTTGGCATTCTAAACTGTTGGACATGCAAGGAAAAGAATTTGTCATTTTCATTTTTAAAATGAATTCAGGAAACATTTTGTCCGACTTCGGTTTGAACTACAAACTCCCAAACTCATGCTGGGTTTTGGTTCAATTTTCACTGGTAACATGAATAGACTAATAGACTGTTGTATAAATAGCACTTCGTTGTATATTTAGAGTTTGGGAGTTCCTTGCTGTTATACTCCTCTGACGATTCGTAACAAATTCTTTATGAGCTATCGCCTTACCGTGTTGCTCACATTATTTGGAAAATTGCTCCGACACACATAACTTATATTCCTGGTATACCTGGATAATTTTCTCGGAATATTCATATTTTTACGTGTTGCATAATATTGTTATTATACGCAATAACAATAAGAATGATGTGTATTTTCACTCCTACCTTACACATTAAAAAGCAATATCAGATAAAAAATCACATTACAATTTATTCATTCCGGAAACGGAAAAATGTTGAAAAGGCAAACCGGCAGAACCATGTCGTGAAGTGCGACGTGACGTAAAACAACTCAATTCCTTTGCTTTATGATTAGATTACTTGTTCACCTTTAAAATCACTTTGATAAGAGAGTAGCTACATGTTATTTCTGCATGCTCAGAAAAGAAACATCAAACACACAACATCATTTCCCCTTGTTTCCGTGATATGATACTATATACTAATTTTTTAATGTTTCACAACTGCAATCCTATGAGCTCCTTATTTTATGAATATCGCATAGCATAACTTGAGGAGTATAGGTATTACCTATGCACATAGAAATACCTAATGTGAAAACGTAATTATAATGCTTTGCTCACATTACATTTCTCCGTTATTCAAGCCGCTTTCTACACACCCCAGCAGACTCCCTTTTGTTTTCCCTTTTCTGTGGTGTAGTGTTCCAAATATATTATATGTAGCTAATAAAGTAATTTTCAACTTTACTTATTACAACTCCAAATCTCTCCCGCAGGGCGAGAGAGGGGAATGTTAAAGAAAAGACTTGTAAAGGAAAGTCGAGCTAGGGCTCTTGTATGTGGATGTAGACACGTCGCCAGGACCATATATAAATGTTAAATATTCTCCAGAAGCAAGGATGACGGTTTTGATGATAACAAAATTAGAATAGAGTAAAAGCTAAAAGCAACAGATTTAGCAAAATATTAACCCATTTCTTTTCATATTGTGACTACCTATATACCTACCTAACTAAAATGCATTTTCTTTTGATTTGTAAAAAATGTTACGATGCATTCATATAAGTTTAATTTCATAAACGAAATCACAATTTTACCTGTACTTTTAATTAAGGATGCGATTTTACGTAAAGTTAGTTCCCACAATTAGTTTTAGTTACTTACGAATACTTTTGCTGGTATTCTAACCGTTTGATCAACCCTGTGGAATTTACCGTGGATTAATTTAATCTGTGCTTCATGAACATTTTCTCCCTGCTCGAGATATTTTGAGCTTATACAATTCACATCATTTCCGATTGACAAGAGAAACCCAATAGTATACTGGTATCTCAATTTGTTATATAAACTAATATTTCAAAATGCTTGACATTTCTGTTTAAAACGACTCTTTGTTCATTGTTCCGTTTAGTTCTTTGACAAATGAATACATAGCCGGACGATAATGGGGACAATTTATTGCTTGAGTACACATTTTGATTTTGGCTTGATTTGAGAAATTTGCAAATAAATGTCTACAATTGCAAAAACAACACACAGGTATTAATGTTATATATAGCTGGCAATCACAATCGATTTGTAGAAGTTGAATGCACCAAATTTCATGTTTATTTTAGGACAACAAAGTAATCAAATCCATTAAAAGAATCAACCCTGTTATTTGACTTGTTTTTCAAAAATTTACCTCTGTTGACATGAAACACTTATATGTTGAAAAACGACTTTTTCAACAAAAACCAGAAAAAAAAGTTTGTTTAAATAAAAAATTACAGAGAAAAAAAGAGAGAAAAAGTTATACACAGTCAGTCACACAATCTATCTGCAAAATATCGACAACTTTGCTCAAACAAGTTTATATAAACATTCTCACACACACATTTCTCGTTAATCACCATCACCATCAACCTACACTATCTAGTTACATGTGTCCTTTTGATTTGTCACTCGTTTCAAATGAAAAAATACAGACCAACACGGGAAAGTGGAGAAAGTTTTTTCCAGCTTAAACTATTACAAGCATTTTTTTCTTGGAAATAAAGAAATTTGTCTAAGTTATTTAAAATTCTCCCGTCCTTTGCTGAAATTAACAGCACGTGTTAAATTTCGTTGGAATAATTTTTTAAACAAATTATTTTGCCTGAGCATGTTTCCAAAATACCTCCCATAAAACATATAATCAACGTACGTTTTGAAAGGAAAAGTCCGCAAACAAAACGGCACGTGTTTTTCTTAGGTGTTGATTGTGCGATTATCGTAAAACGCAATTTAGTCAATCGTGGTAGCATTATTCATTAAACTTCATAAAGTGTAACCACTCATCAACGGTATACTGTTGAAAGCCATTATATTCCTAACTGGTACCTATCTCCCTTAAAATTCTCTATTTCGTCTGCCCCCTTTTGTTCTTTTTCTCTCTTATTATTAGTGAAGTTCATGGCAGTCTTCATTAGTGCTACTACGCAGAAAATTGTGTGTGCGTCGTTGTAAAAAAGAACCGAGAAAAAAAGAGATGAACGTTTACTGGTTTTCATTTGTTGTTCCGTGTCTCGTCAATCCATTCTTTACGAGACATGTCCATTTAATATGGTCATTGTTATAACTACTTTATCTCGTGGGCTGGGACTAGAGGGACACATTGAAATGATGATGATTGTGGCGGCATTCAATCGAAAATATTTCTGGTCTTTGCCACTTTCTATAGAATAGAGGAAGCAAGTTCCTATAGGCCCGACATACGGAAACAACTTTTTTTCAGATTTTTCTTTATTTCTCACTTTTTGTCCTGTTCTAAAAAAGAGGCAGTGTCGCCAGCCAGCAAAGCTGTACGACATGTCGCCAGCTATTCTCTTCATATCCTCTACCATAACCACACTGCTATTATCCTTAACCAACCCATCCTTCTCGAAAACGCATATATACAAACATACATAATGCATATAATTTTTTCATATAATAATATGGTTCTGAGTATATAGGCATGCACATACACTCATTTTCTGTGAATGCCCAAACCACAATGTAAAAAAAGTGCTCATGTAATGGGCGATGCCAATAATAATGGTGGCTTTTCAACTTGTGATTTTCTATCATTCCCCCGACGACTGTTATCTCTATTCCTGTTTTCAGACCTGATATACACCGCGTATCATGCCATATAGCACTCTTTTTCCTTCCGCTTTTTTGTTCAAAACTTATAGGCACGTTGCAGAAGGCAAAAAAGAGAAAGAAAAAAAAAGAGAAATTTACCGGTTCAAAAAAATATTTTCCGGTTGCTGTGCTCTTTTCGAGTTTTTTTCGTTTTCTCTGTAAAGTACACAAGGAAAAGTCGAGGTTAACTTGTGATAACCCTTTTTCCTATTTTAGTTTAATAAAATTCAGCTCAATAAGTAAAAGCTTTGTAGTTGCTGACTATTTTTGTGGAAACAACTCTTTTCTCTCTCTTGGCTAAGCAGGCAGAGAGGTACATATAGTCTGCTTTTATATCTACATGGATAGATACACGATACAATACACAAACCATACCATTACCGTTTCATTTCAACTTGTAATAAAAATTCTAAATCGTTTGAACCATTACACATTTCACAACCCCTACAAACACAGATGGTAGCAAAGAACTGGCTATTTTGTCTTAAAATGAAAAGAAAAAAATAGTCTTTCGTTTGGAATAAAATTCCTTTTTTCGTTAAGTTTCTTTCTTCTCAATTTACTATCGATATTTTCATGTTTTGTTTTTTCTTGTAGAAAAATTCGATCTTGTCGATTTAGCTATGTTTGACTTTATTTTTACCATTTTTTGGAATTGTTTTTCGGTCACTACAAAATAAAATGGCAAGAATGTGCGTAGCTGAATAAATGATGGTATGTTGAGATATAAAACAAAGGGAAATGTTGCGATATCGGATGTACACGTGCAACTTGTGTAATGATAACAATGATTGCAGAAAAAAATATGTATTGTATCCAGTTGTTGTTTCAATCCAAAGGATGAGCAGAGCTAATATAGATTACGAAAAGGTGCCTTTCAATAGGACCGGACTCAGTTCACTTTCACTTAATTTTATTGTTGCTGAAGTGGTTTCTCCATTTTATATTTGTGCTCATCGCATGCCTCTGCAAAATATCGACATTTCCTTGAATATACCTTAGCTATATGTAATAATGCTTAAATAATAAAGAATTAGAAGTAAAAGGAAATATCTTTAAAATATTAATATTCCTACGCACACTGTTCTAGTATTATTCTGCGTTCTCCACAATTTTGGATTGATAGTTGGAACAAAATAGGATCGACATGAAAAATAACGGCGGATGGAATAAATGAAGGACAGAGTGTGGTTTACTGCACCTTTCGGTTATAAGCTTTAGCGGGTTTCCTTACTTTTGATTGTGGCATGATTTTGCATATCTATTTACCTTCCAGCTTAAATCATGGTTGGTTGACTGGTCAATAACAGCATTAACTTTCTCTTCTGTACCCAGTGGCTTGTGGCTCGTTATATGCACGTCGGCTAAATCCACAAAATTCTTATGAATTGAACAAGTCACATGCTTGGTTCTACCTCTCATTATCTCTTTTCCAGTTTAATGATTAGAGGCGCAAAGTGTGGTTGAACAATAGGTATGTAAGTTTACGTTATCATCATGAGTACATACTTTTGCGTTCGATAGAGTGAAGGCCACTACTTTCACTTCCTGCCAGAGTGGTTCATTCGAAGAATCTTGCAATCATGCAGTGACTATATTT
>JAQIXW010002696.1:0-14774 GCA_034700685.1 Willowsia buskii | reverse complement strand
GTTTTATTGGTCAGCTAAAAAAAGTCTCAAAATAGTCAACTGGCTAAGTTTATATTCAAATATAATATATATAAAGTAATAATAATAAAGTTATAATATTTATCATCTAAGTTTAAAAAAAAAAGGTTCCTGGACTTCAAATACCCAGATTTTCAGATACCCACATAAAACTATATATTTAAAGGTGGTCAGACACTCATTTTATTACTACATACGTATTAGAGATGGTAAAAATATTACTTTTATGCATCTGTTCATTTTATGAATGACGAACCATGCTTAAGAGTACAGAGAAATATTTTGCGTCATGGGATGCGTTTTATCACAAGTTTATCGCAAACACTTTTCCAATTCTAACAACTATTGCAAGTCATCGAGCTACAAGTATATTAAAAGGAACTGTTGTTCAAGGAGCTCATTTTTAATAACTTTGGATGTTTCCGAATTGAACGTGGTTCATTTATGCAACAAACGAATATTGATTTCTGAGTAGGTATGTATAATATGGGTAAAGTTTCGATAAATATTAAAATTAAATCAAAATAGGCGGAACTTACGGAAATAATTTCTCCTAGATCCGTGGCATATACCCGCTCCGTTTCCACAATTTCCATCACCACTCGATCCATATAACTCAAGTGGGGATCATAACACCGATTTGTCTTGACTCCTTGGACTTGACTTCTATTCGCAGAATCCCCGCAATCTGGAAGTAAAAATTGTATAACATTACATTTTATTTGTATTGGGTAAATATCTGACTTTGTAAAAACAACATTTCATTATGAACGCTCACTCAAAAAAGCGTGACTAGTTTCGGAAATGATTTTTTAAGGACAAAAACCTGTTTCTCGAATTGTCAAAAGACATACTTCTAGTTTCAATTCATTTTCAATAATTTTCAAAGTATCTCTGTCATTTACACAAAGATAATGTCAAAAACTAAAAAGATTTCTCTTTCATTGACAACAAATATTGCTTAATGATGTTCAAGTGTTATCCAATCAATAATCATGGCATAATCAAATTTATCCATGTAGCGTGTAGTGTAACCCACGCGTTAAAGCGACAACAAAAAGTTACAGAATTTTTTTATGCTGTCAGCATTGGCACTTTTTGCTTGAGGGAAAATATCAAACTCAAATTTATTAACTGATTCCTTTCCAACCTGCTAAAAGGTCATGCGTGTGCATTTCAATTTCCTCAAGTATGGCGCAAATTAGAAAAAAAATGTTGTATTAACGTTCAATGTAATTTTCCCCACACACACAGAGCATTTCGTTAGTTTTAAGGGAATACTTGGCAATAAAATTTCAGTGAAAATGTGCAAAAGCGACATTATACTCTTTAAATGCGACAAAGGAATCATAATTAAAAACAACTTTACTTCCGTGTCTCTTTCCCAATGGCTTACCTTTGGCAGCAGAGTTGCTAAAGCACCTTTCAGTCCCATTACTCCCATTATGGTCACTAGCACAGGTATTGCTATTGTTGTTGTTAGACTTTTTGGCACATTGGTGAATATGATGATGGTGAAGATGATGATGATACCGGCATTTATCCAAAGTACCCTCTTCATCGTCACTGATATCTGCATCAGGAATTGTGGCACAGTCTTCTTCTTCCGGGGACGCTCTAGGAGCCAATATCATGGACATGATTCCTCCTGTCCCTGTTGTAGAACCAACTACACAACCGCCTACACTTCCGCCACCACCATTAGTACAGCCACTAAGTGAAGTGGATGACTCAGAAGAGCATGATGACGAGGAAGTTGACGAAATCACAGAGTTCACAGACATAGGTCTTTGCTCTTTCCCGTTAATTAGCGACTTTTCACCGTTCATCGTCGTTAACGTATCACTGATCTCTCGCTCATCATTGTTACTCTGTCCTGCTCTATCTCGTTCCGACAATGTCGTATTGCTTGAGTTGCATTGTGACTTTCTAGGATCTGATGAAGACCATCTGCAAAATCTTCTCGACAAAGCTCCGTAGATTTGCTGTTGCTGATTGACACTATTGTTAGCTGAAGAAGATACGACTGTCTTATTGTTATTTATATTACCATTACAACTACCACCTTTAGTGGCCATTACACCGTTCATCGTTCTTGTCACAGTGGTAGGACTGCATGCACTATTGTTAACCCCATTATTAGCTAAGGAACTTTTATTGGACTGGTAACAAGAAGTTCGGATATTGGGATGATGAAAGCCCCCACCTCCACCAGATTTTCCTCGACTTTCGGAATTTTCCCATCTTACTTGAGCAGATGCGTTAAAGTACTTTTTACTGTTACCGGTATTATTACGACTTCCTCCTCCAGTGGTAGTCAAGTTGTCCTCCAAACACCCACCAACACTACCGTTATTTTCAAGGTTGTCTAGTAATTGCTGCTCTTGCTCTGAGGTTAACGATTCTGATGCTGCAGCAATGAGCGAATCATACATGCTCAGCAGCGTGGGCACCAAATCCGTGGAAGAACCTGTTTTTCAATGCAAACAAATCAAAAAGAGAAAATTAGCAAATCTGTATATTGTGATTTTACGAATTTTACAATTGAGTCTTTTAAACTATTGACAAGATAAGAAAGAGAACAAGGCTTATAAATCTGCTGGTTATCTAATGATCTCTTTCCTGGCATTCATTGTAATTCATTGCAATTTATTCTATATAAATCCATTGTTTGTGTAGACGCTGCTAAATGTAAAGCCAATAATATAAAGGAGAGGACATGGATATATTTATGGAGTACCAGAATGCACACCTGTGGATTCACTAGTAGTCCATCAAATACCTCAAATATTATCATCTTTCTATTCAGTATTCGGCAATGGTGGCAAAACCACAATTTGCAACAACAATATCTTATTCATCTACTATCGCTATCACCAAAAAAACTTGAACGTTTGTATACATGCATATATGTATATATGTAAACCCTATGAGCATAACCTTGCACTTGTTTCAGCAGAAATTATATTTTATCAAACTCATCTTCGGCATCTCATCTCTCATCAACCGCATCATCATCTTTTCTGTTGAGTTGAGTGAAGGAAAACGAGAACGATGTTCATCACTAAATTATGATAGAAGGCCAAATAAGGGTTTGAGCAAATCGTCCTCCTGTCAAAACATGCAGCAGTAAAGTACGAAGGAATGAAAGGAAAAGGACAAGACAAATCATAGAAACCTCAACAGACATTATTGTACTCACTGTTCAAATTCACACTCAACTCATATTCATGTGCTTTTTACTCTGCTTCATGTTCAAATAGATGACATGAGAGAGTTAAAAACAGTAAGTCAGGATAAAAAACGGCTATATGCATTTCAAGAAAGTTTGTTCACAAAAAGAAAACAAAGTTTAGTAGAATAAGTAAATAACAAGTACAATGAGCTGAGAAAGCAATGCCATCATAGCACGCAGAGAACATCATTCCTAGACATCTATAATGACCTGAAAAGGGAATGGGAAATCTTTAAAATGTGCATTTTTCAAGACACAGACGTCACTTCACATACATAACTCGCCCAAAACAAGCCAAATAGTCATAAAAATACTGCATCACATTTTTAAAAAGGTACTTATATTTATGAAATGAGACAATAAACGCACAAAGCAGTGTATGCGACGTATTATGAGTGGGGAGTCTGTAGTAAAGTGGATGTGCGTGCAAAACGCGTATGATGCGTACCATCAACATATACATAATCTTAAAGAATGAGCAATAACGACATCGAGGTTGAAAAGTAAAAGTAAACATAAAACCATCAAACGCAACTTTTAAAGCAAATATTAACATTGGTTTACTAATGGGATTTTGTTTGACACAAAACCTGATTAAAAATGCGCATTTAAAATGGTCTAAGCATACGTCGTTGCAACACTAAACAGGAACAAGTGAGCAGAGCAGAGCATAATACATATTATGCCTCCACCCCAAAAATAATGTGTAATATGGCAATGAAAATGAATGAAAGCACAAGTACAACAACAAGATGGCTTAGTCTCACGCTGAGTGATTCATTGATCGACATCGACAGAAACAAGAAGGAAAACAAAAGTTGGTGATGATCTGCATAATGCACACAATAACATTTTGCAGTTGCTAACAATGAGTCGTAAGAATGTGGAAAATGTTACGTTTTTTCACGATGATACTTGTTGCTCTTCTCTACGCATTGAATCATGACAGGGCATCATCTTCTCTTTATCCTTATTAATGGATAGAATGTGCACAAAAATGTTTAACCCAGAAACTTTGCAAAACATATTTATAAGTACGTAAGTACGAAATTTTTGACAAGCCCCACTGTCTGCTAAAACAAGCTGCAAACATTTTAAATGCACTCGTTGGCTTTCCATTTTACTTCATACATCATCCAAACTCCCACGCGTCTTGTATATTATTTCTGTACACACTGCGCAGCACGGAAAGTAAAAGCAAAGTCATAAAACTCCAAAAATGCATGCTAAATACTGTAAAGCCAAACAGTTCATGATTTATTTGCACTTGAAACAACTTCTGTGGCGGAAGGGTGCAGAAGAAAGCCAGTTGCAAAATGACGTTCTCATAAACATGATGTGCATTTTATCATCTTTCTGCTTTCTAAGGTAGATAGATTTGTAAACATATATATTTTACGGAAGTGAGAGGCACGAGCTTTACTGCATTGCAGAGAGTTACACTTAAGCATTAGGGTACGCAAATGTTGTATGCATGGGTTGTCTTGTCTGCAGACAAAAAAAAGCTCGACGAAAGACAACGTTTCCTTGAAAAACCAAAACACTGACCCTGCCTAAAGCAAGTCTCGAACTTTTCTCTCCAATTTTGATTTGATATATATGGCATCCATTTCATACTTGTTTTCGTACAAATGTTGTTGATATTGTATATTTTATAACGCATCAGTTGCCAAAATAAATATCATATAATATTTCAGATACACCTCTTTAGAAACGGATTGAATGATTTCGAGTAAATGTATCAAACAAACCGATCGTACTTGATAATAATATTGTAGAATGGGTTACAGTTATAAGTAATCGTGTTTGCATCATCAATTCCTCTCAAAGTTTCTTTCGCAATTAGCACTTTGCATTAGTCAGTAATGGTAATTTATAGCATTCTGCACAATGCAATAAAACATTTTTTATTTGATTACATCATGAAATATCATCGTACAGTATGGCTATCTTTATGACAATGAGAAAGTGTACAAATGAAAAAGGTGCAAAATGGTTAGACTTGGGATGAATTTAAAGCTTTCATTTTTAGTTCCATTTTATATTAAGCTCAAATTTAAATGTGCAAAGGCATCTATTAACAATATAACTATTCAAACTTCTTATGTCCAACCAATTTGTGATTATTTTACTTTTGTTATATCTATGATTACAGACTCCAGGTTGATTGGAGTAGTATAAAAACACACTTCAAAATTTTTATTCATTCCCCATGTCCCCGCGTATGGCTAGGGCGTTATTACCATTCGAAGGCTCCAAATTAATTTTTCAAGCTCTGATTTATTTGCTGTATTAATCTAATCGATTTTGCACTTGCTCGCATGAGTGTCACGCATTAATATTTCTAAATTGTTTTTGAAACACATTTTATTTTAGTATGCTCATATGTATGTGACTATACACCGAGTTATGTATAAAGTTTGGAGTACCAACATTCAAATGATGACTACTCATTTTAATTACCATCGCTGTTCCACATCCTCTTCATAGAAAAAGAGACATGAAAGTTTTGATTCCATTTACTTGTAACCTTATACAGCTAGATACACCTCACATATTGTGTTTTTACACATAATACACAATTTACATTACTTTCCAATGTTTAGTAAAAAAAACGTTGTCTGCATGTGTATGTCTATAAGTCTTTCAGTTGTCGTCATCATCTCAAATTCAAGCAGTCGTTGGATGCATACACTCATTTCAACTTGCATATGACTTTTAGTCGAGGGTTGAGAGTGAAAGGGAATGACTCTTTTTATTTTAATTCCGATATAAATTAAGCCTTCTTCCTGTTCCACTTTAAATGGAGGCATAGGATTATAACTTTCACGTGTGTAATGTGTAACGTCATGTCACACAGTCTATTCTTTAATTCAGTCCATGGATTATACTGACTGACTGGCGATTGTAAGATGCAGATGCAAAATAATGTGGATGTATGGTATATAATGAAAGACGCACACTTTGAACTATATATCACATGACAATAATGAGTACATAATACATAACCCTTTCTTTGCTTCGCACACATCACCGAAGATGATAATTGCAAAACGGGCAACAGAGACTATGAAACTTCCTGAAAGATATATCCTACCAAGTACCACATATTACCACAAGTTTCAGTAATGCTTTCAGACGGGCAAAACGACAAGGAAGAAAAAAAGAAGCAATAAAAAATCGGGATAGCTTGATAAGTAGCAAGTCATATACGCATTGCCAAAGTGTGTATTATAAAGAGACCTATTCTTGTGCATGTACCTTTGATGCTAAATGGCATTTTATAGAGTACTTGTATGTAGTATGCCTAAATTATGTACGACGAGAAAAGATGTAGTTTTAACATTGACGAGTTTAAAATTGGGGTTGTGATAGATGGAGTGAGGCGGACTCCATTCTATTCTTATAACAATCCGGGCAAAAGGCATTTCTCCGGGAAGAAGAAGAAGGAGGAAGAGTGTCGCTCCACTCTTTTTGATAGCTTGGCTAGGCTCAGTATCAGAATTCCGCACGTTACGTGGAAGTCTGAGAATTTCGCACGCTAGCAGGAGCAGCAGGAGCCATCAAGCAGCTTCCTAAGCCGATCTCTAATTTTTAAGTAATTAATCGGCAAATTCTACAAATTTCAATATATCTAAATAGTTTTGTAATTTTTTCAGGTTTCTAATAATTGTTTTGAAGTGGACAATATTGAATATTGACTGCAGTATTGTGACTTGTTGTTTTCAGACCTAACCATCAATCATGTCGGACGAGGAAGAATACTCGTAAGTTATTTTTAAGCATTTTATGGAGTTATTTTAACTGCAAGTTATCAAACTTTTTAAAAACCATCTTTCATTCAGTGGAATAATTAGCGAGTGAGATTTGAAGAAAAATAAGTTTAAAAAATTTTGAAACTCAGTTTAATTTTCCAGCTTTCTTCTTTCCAAAGTTTTCAAGTTATTTTCTAAAGAAAAAGGTGAAAAAGTATTTCCCAATGAACTTGTATTTTCACTAAATACGAGAGTGATATCATCCTCTTTTTCTTTCACACAAGCTTTGTTTTTGCTTTCCCATTTTGTCTTAAAATAGCTTGAGCCAAAAAGGTGGTGGAAGTGAGGTAGCCTAAAACATAGCATATAGGAAAGGAATATACTTCTTGAGTTCTTGCTATTCGATAGTCTTATTATCTTCTTTTGCTATGCCTTTCCATGTATACTTTACTTTTTAATTCTTTAATTCCTTCTTTCAGTGCATGATTATATTTATTAGCTTTCGTCTCCCTTGTTGATACAGGCATTTCATGCACATGTGCGCATACACTCATTTTTATTGTTTCTTTGTACGCCTTCCAAAGAGGAAACTGTGAGTAGGTATGTTTATTTGCAGTCTCCTCTCCGATCCGAACGAGTCTATCTACTAACAGCGTTTCGTAAAGATATGAATATTTTATAGTGGTGAGAGAAGAGAACCCATTCGCTCGTTTTTCAGCTTTGTCACGTCGTCTTTTCGTAGGAAGAATAAAAGGGAGCATCAAAATAAGCACACATATTTCCCTTCACTAATGCCATGCCATGTTCTATTTTTCTTTTTGGTTTCTCTTCGCTGACTCGTGGTGGTGATGATTTTGATGTAACTGATACCGAAATGCACATCCGTGTGTTGACTCCTCTGACTTGAACTTCTTATTGTGGTTACTTCAGTGAGGAGGAGGCGCCGTAAGTGAAAACATTATGTATATATTTACACCCGTACATACATCACTCTAACAAACACAGATGCAGATATCAGTTGGACTGAGTTTACTTTATGTAACATATTATTGAGTGATATTATTTTGCCAACTTTTCCAATGCCAAAAACATTAATCTCGGGACGAAAAAAGAAGAACAGCAAAAGCATTCTGACACACACAAACACATATATCTGCATTTGCTATTATCATTTTCATCGAAAGAGTTTTTTTTGTAACACAAGTAGAGACGAATGACGAAACCAAATATTACATAAAACACGACCACATAATAATATTGGGTGCAGAATAAAGTTTCTTGTTCCCATTTCAGAAATATTTTTTGTTATGCTAATTTAATGTTTTCATTTGTCTTGTTTTCCTTGCAGAAGGTACGTTGTCAACTGCTCATCAATATTTCATCTAGATATGCTACGGATGAGTGATTCTTTGAAAGCATAATATTGTCAACCGTCATCGTCCCTCCTTCTTTAGAGCCAATTTACAAATTGAAATGGTGATGGTTGGGACGTCTTTCATCATTAAGATAAATGTGTTATTTCTCAAGATGACAAATTGATGTACAAGATCGAAAACCATATACTGCTCTTATACATCCTTACTTTTTTTAGAAAATATTCAATTTTCTTGCTTTTTGCCTCACAATCAAATAGAACAAAACACACATAGTGATATAAAAAGAAGCAGTCAAAAATTTGATGCTGCCATTTAAACCCACATGTATATAAAATGTGTGTATATATACATGTCTTGTAGATCTTATATGAGCATTATATTATTATCGACTCTGGAAAACAAAGGGTTCAAACGTTGCTGTGATCAGGCATGAAGTTTAAGTCAAATCAGTAGAACTGTAGTATCAACACTTTTTTGTGAATTTTAACTACATCTTCTGCTGCGATTGCAATAATTTTATAAAATCTACTTCACTTCTATATTTACGTCTATTCAATTAAATATACTTAAAATATACTGACGCAGTTAAGTAGGATGTAGTAAAAAAAACTCAAATACATGACATTTGCAATTGTCTTATCGTTCGTTCGTCTTTTACTTATTCGTCTATAAAACGATATTTTGTCCTTGATTTTTATATATACATATAAAAACTACCTGTTTGTTACTTTGAAAGTGATTTACATAATTTACCGTTATATAACTTTATTATTATTATTTATTTATTATTTTTTATGTACTATTCATTCTTATTATTATCATTTGTTTATAATTTTCTCTTATATTCATCATTGCTCTTTTTATTTTTTCTCGTTGCCTGTTTTTAGGTCCCAAGCTTCTAAAAAGTACGTGTTCGTTATGTCTCCGTCATCATTTTTTCATTTTTTCCAATTTATTTGCTAACCCTACTTAATTTTTTAACTACCAGTTAAGTGGTTATTATATGTTAACCCATTGTGTAGTGCATGCAATTATAGAACATAAACAGATACATATACATATGCTTTGCACGTATATTTTCTGTGTTTCCAATTTCCAATAATGTTGTATAGACTGTATATTCCTGTCATTAATCAAGAGCTTCTCTAACTTTTTAATTAGCATGCATATATAACTTCATCTATTGTTGCAAAAAGTACTCATGGTTGTTTTGGTCGTGTTTTGTAGACGTCCATTCGTATGCACTTTATTATCCCGTATATGTATGTAATTAATACATAAATAACGTATTCGATATTTTATATATATCGCCCCAAAACAGCTTAACCAGAATATACAAACAAAGTTTCTTTAGGAATTTTCCGACACAAAATTACGAATCGTTCCACTTGTGCTAATATCTATTTAATGTGATGTGCTTGTTCCCTATGTTCTACCACCTCTCTGCAATTTTTTCAAACCTCTTATGTCGTCATTCACTTGTTGGATTGTTTTGTACACCACGTTCATTCCTGAAGGGAGGATATCCAACCTGATTTCGTCAAGGTAAATAGTCCATTTTTTGTTCTTGTCTATGTGAAAAGTGTATCATTGTCAAAAAGCTGGTCAAAGTTCGGGTCGCCCCAAATGTTAAGTGTCTGTATAATGTCTATAGTCTACATGCAGTAAAAGTAATTTATACGGAAAAGAGTTACAAAAATATGAAACTGCCATCATTACGTAAATGTAAAAAAGTACTTTCACTTTCTTATAACTTGACTTTTACTTTTAAAATACTTTGACGGGGTTGCATCTACTTTGACTACTGCCATTTTGGATGAGAGTGGAATGAGTGAAATCTGTCATTGATTTTCATTTCACGTAAATAATCTTCATGATCATTTTGCATTTCAGGTGTTTCAAATGAAATATTACTACAATTTTTAAAACATTTGCTTTTTGTAGAGAGCTCAACAAAAGCGTGGTGATCTTGATGCTGAGCTCAACGTCTACATCGAGGAATGGCGAAAGCAGAGAAGGAAAGAGGAGGAAGAGCTCCAAAGGCTGAAGGACAAGCAGGCCAAGCGAAAAGTTTGTGAAATTGCCTTAAGAACTAAAAGTATTGGAAAAAAGGTTGAATTCGTATCTGAATAATATATTACAAACTTTCTTCACCAGGTTGTTCGCGAACAACAAGAGAAGGCTATGGAAGCTAAGAAGCAGAAGGAAGAAAAGGACAGACAAGCTGCCGTCGAGGAGAAAAAGCGAAAGGAGCAGGAAGAGAAAATGAAACGTCTCCAGGAAATCGAAAAGAAACGCCAAGAAAAGAGAGACAAAGGCGGTAGTGGTAGTGGCATGGTAAGTTTAAAGTTACAAAGAGTGAAAGTTTTGACGTTCGTTTTGTGATGAAGATGAATGTTCTCTAATAAAACTTTTATTTCTGATCAATAGGGTGGTGGTGGTGGTGCATCCAGTGCTGAGTTTCACAAGACAAAAGAGCAACTTGAAGAGGAAAAGAAGATCTCTTTGAGCTTCCGTATCAAACCTCTGAATCTGGACGGAGTATCTGCCAGTGCACTCAAGGCCAAGGCCACAGAGCTCTGGGAGAATATTATTAAACTGGAAACAGAGAAGTACGATTTGGAAGAGCGTCAGAAGAGACAGGACTACGACGTATGTCGAAACAATTTTATATTATATTAGATTTTATATGTACTGCATTTAATAGTGCACTAAACGTAAGTAACAATAACTTCTTTGTTTTTACTTATAAATTAATAGTTGAAAGAGTTGCAAGAACGTAAGAAGCAGCAACTGCGACAGAAGGCCTTGAAGCTTGGTCTGGAGCCAGAGGCCCTCACAGGAAAATACCCAGTAATTATGACTTCCTCAATATATTTTCTAAAACCATATTCTATTTCATACATTCAAACCGCATTTCTGTATTTACAAATCATAGCCCAAGATCCGTCTGGCATCCAAGTTTGAGAGGCGAGTGGATACCCGTACCTATGAAGAGAAAAAGTCGCTCTTCGAGGGTGTAAGTTTTATCGAGAATGCGAAGAAGCATCGTTTAAAATATTTCACGTGATCACACATGAATCTTAAGAATGCATTTTGTTTTTTCAGGGCTACGACAAGATCACCAAAGAAATCCGAGAGAAGGTGTGGTCAGAGAGGACCCAAGAGTTCAAGGAGCGACCCAAAGGTAAAAGGCACAAAACAGTGATCTCAACCGCATTCTGATACTGAGATTGCCAATTTTCTGTTTTCCACTAGTCATCGTGTGTCAGATCTACTATCTCTAATTAACAGCTTTTGGTTGCATTTTTAGCCCGTCTTCCAAAATGGTTCGGAGAGCGACCGGGTAAAAAGAAGAATGATCCACCAACACCTGAAGATGAAGAAGAAGCAGCCAAGGCATCTGGACCAATTGCCTTAGACCTTGATGAGCCTGATCTTTTCTTGCCTCCAGAAGAACTTGAGCCTGAACCAGAAGAAGAGGCAGCTCCTGAGCCAGAGCCAGCGGCGGAGGTAAAATTTTGACAAAATATTTTCATATGCTCATTTTCCTTCAATTTCTTTATTGCCATATTACTATTTCTCAGGAGGAAGAGGAAGAAGAGGAGGAAGAAGAAGAAGAGGAGGAGGAGGAAGAGGAAGAAGAATAATTGTTCTAATGTGTCAACCGTTTCATTTGTTATACAAACTTTACAAGAAATCCTGACAACGCAAAAGTACATTTTGAATGTATGTATCTGTTTAAATTATCGAAATTCGTACTACCTTTCAGACATCAATATACTTTCAACTTTCTCCCCTCAGTTTCTCGTTGAGTCGATTAAGGCTTGAACCATCTAGTTTGAATCGACTTTGTACATACTTGATGAACATTCGAAATAAAGACAGTTCTCGTACTAAAAATTATCATTTACCGATTTATCTTCTGTCCAAAATTTGAAAACTAATATGGCTTACTAAATCTATCATACAAAAGTGACTCACCATTTTATTTAAAATCCGGGACTTTTTGAGCGTTTCGCATCATTGCTGTTATTTTACTGTCACCAAAACACGCCTAACCATATATGGTCTCATCAAACATGCATTTATCTACTTTACACCTGTATTTATCTACTTAAGAAGAAAAAAATCGCGAATAATACAAACACGCAATGCACATTCTGCTTTTTCTTCTTTCCGTGAAGCAAGCGTGACCACAAACAAATGATAACATTAAAGACCCTTTATAATAGTTACTTTTCATTTTCATGAACTCATACAGCCTCCTTCTAAAGAATGAGCATGTGATATATTCCATATATTTCTTCCCAGTATTTACGCCTTCAGCAGCAGTTGTGAGATACGCAACTGCAGTTTTCACTTTATCAAAGAATCAACTTCTACAAAGTGCGTCATGATGTGTAACAAGTAGTTGTGCCACCAACCGCACGACATGCTTGCGAGACAGGCAGAATCTTTGATATAATGGGCAAATGCGTCTTTCACTAGTCCACATTGATTTACGGCAACTGTCACTTGCACATGAGCATTAAATGCCACAGTCTTAACTCAGTTGTTAGTTAAGTAGGTACGCACTTTCATTTGGATTAAAACTATACGCATTTTCTCTTAATTTAATGTGCGTTTCGTCTTTTTTCAAGACGTGTTTTTTATTTGGTAGATCATTCCGTAAGCAATTATTTTGTCATGAGAAAACTCGTTCGTTACAATTTAAACTATGAAAAATCTTAGCTTATAAATCGGATTAGTGATTTACAGTTAAGTCAAACAAGCTGCTTTCAATTGCAAACAGACACAAACAACTGCTGCTACTACAGCACATTCCTGATCTCATCGTCTAGTCAAGCATGAAATCTCGACATTGAGCCAGATACATACACTGCACTGGTATTGTATGCGTGCGTGATCAAAACAAATCATTACAAGCTTTAAAAAATTGTATTCCTTTGTTGAGCTTTGTGCGTGTTGACTAAAAAGAGTCTTTACTAAACTAAATTATATTTGCACTCATTGAGACTTTTATCTCGGCAAAAAGAATCCACACAGCAGTTTAGATGTTAAAAAGATGCCCGACATCTTCATGATTTTGTTCCAGATTTATACATATTTCTTTACTAGCACTACAACTTGATATCTATGTAACGTGTAGTTGATCGTCTACTAATCTGAAGTTGCTTCTTCAAAATTACACAGGTAAATTATTCTTGTCTAAATTCCAGATAATACCATGGCTCATGGATTGATCGTGAGCTTTGTCTAAGCGAAAATGCAAATTCTTTGGAAAATTTACGTATACACTTACATACACTGTCTGAACATGAAAAGGAAAGACCAAGCAAGATCCATCCGTCCGGCATGGATGCCGTGTAACATCAAACTGTAAGTTGGCCTGGTTGTCACTGATATGAGGATGATGAGTGGTGGCTATGTGCATTAGAAAATGGGTAGCAGATGGAGCGAAGAAGGATACATGCTATGGTGCATCATGCACGATAAGGTTGGTTCGTGGTAATAATACAACCAAAGTAATATATATACCCAAAAGTCCCCCTTTTTGCTTCCAAATGCATTAAGAATGCAAGTATGTATAAACTGGATCTGTTCTGATTTTGTCCTTGTCCTCTGACAATGAGTGAGTTTTTTTGGAGACGCGTATTGAATACATTGAGTTTCACATAGAAAAAACTACACAGATATAATATGTTGACATAGACAGACAACGTAATATTTTGCGTGATCCTCTGGGCTCTATATAATATCATATAGAGAAGTACTTTTAACCCCTCAGCTTCAACACAAAAAGATGTACAGTTGTAGTTCAGAGTTCAATTCACTAACAAGCAAAGTTCAAAAGAGAGTAAAACCATTTGAGCGTGAAACACACTGGATTCAACAGACAGGAAGGAACTCGGTAATGTAATACATTTACGAGTAATTGTTACACAAGTGTATCAAGAGTATATTCGTAAAATATTCACCAAGTACCTCTCTATCTACCACGAACACTACTACACTCTCAGATAACTGGTAAAAGACCACTACCGCAGAAATGAAATGAAAATTTTAATACACTGATGGCTGATGTTGCTACTCTGAGACAAAGATATGTACGTAATGACAATATTTTAACAATAATGTAACCTACCTATTCAAAACCTTACGAACATTCGTGCGTAGGTATAATACACAATTTTACAAAATAGCAGCTTAATGCACACTGTGCTCACTCACACACAAGCTTCTTTCTCCATCTTCTGATGAAGTTGAACTGTGAATGAAAAACGCGTTAGAGTCTGAGTACACTCATCTTTGCATCCATTCGAAAAACAAGTACCTAAAAATCCCTATTAAAAATCCCTTGTGTTCATGTGGTTTTGGGTTTGCTAA
>JAQIXW010002695.1:0-14778 GCA_034700685.1 Willowsia buskii | reverse complement strand
ACGCTGGTTGCTGTTACTGTCTTAGTAAAAGTTATCTCAGCATCAATACTACTGCAGCTAGATAGTGTGGCGGAAATGTCCGCTGAAGAATCCCCCAGTTCCCCACATGACCAGCTAATTAACTGGATATTTTGGACGTGTATTTTAGGAACATGTGTAGCTCCAATTTTGTTCTGCCTAGACTTGATTCTTATTTCTTGGATAAAGTTCCCCAAATTTGCTAAGGATGCCCCGCTAGCTGTAACAGTCATTATGGCCCCAATGATGATAATTATCCTAATCTTTGGAATTTTACTTTATCGTCAAATAAACGAACTTAAATACACAAAGTTTCTCCGTCCACCATACCCAAATAGAAGATATTCAGAAATCGCAGAAGACTGGGAACTAGACAGCACCTCTCTCTCATCTATTTCTTCGACAGATGAGAAATCTCATTTGGTGAAATCTCATTGCTCTGTGACGAGTTATGGAGCCGTAGGCCAAAATGAATTTGTCGGGTCTCCCAGCCTTGTATTTGCGGATATTTATTGGCATTAGAGTTAGAGTTAGACTCATAAACTATGTATTCTGGAGCAACATGCTACATAGGCATTTGCTAAGCTCCGTACTTGAATGCAAGCCTATCTTCCGTGAAAATTGATTATGTGATCGTTAATTTGTACTGTACGATGAAGTTCAACTAGCTCGCATCAAAAACTGTGGGGTGCTGATGCGTAGTGAAAAAAATATATATATAAAGTATAATAATATGATACACTCTAGTGTACACACTTTCAGTGGAAATGTACAGATAAGTATAATAATACTGGCATCATCATTTATTATGCTTATCTATGTGTAAACATATTACAATAATGGAATGACAAAATTAACCTTAGACGCCCGCTTTATTTCAATTAAGACCTTATATGTATTACAAGTTATTTTCTTTCTTAGTTGGTAATATACAAAAATTTCGAATCATAAATATAAAATAAATAAGTGACTGTTTGACAATAAGCTGAATCACTATTTAAAGCTTTTTCTTCACTTAAACGGAATCAACAAACCAAGATATGTGCGATGGCATTTGAAAGCATTTCCGACAAACCTTTCAATAAACAGGAACTCCTGAACAGAAAACTCCATTTGGCCAATGCAAAGCTCACTACGACTATGGAATTGTCAGATATATTTGCAATATTTTGCACAGTAAATAAAGCATATAATTTCAAGTTTAAAGCTAGCATACCATAGTTTTTTTATCTGATTGTTGTTAATTTTATTGTTTTTTATAGTATTCCATGGTTGACCTGAACATTACAGTCGAAGACACAATAAGTCCACCACTTTTGGTCTGTTTTATCATCAATGTTTCTTTGCTCGTGGTTATCACAGTGCTTGTGAAAATAGCAATCATGTATATTACACCCCGACTTGAAACAGCACTCTTTTTGTCCCGTTATGACATCAAAGAATTCGATCAAATTCTACACGAAGATGTGATTTTATATATAGAAATTGTTTGGATCGTATCGAGCGTTGGAAGTACCTTTTTATTTTCACTCAACATTATACTGATTTGTTGGTTGAGATACAAATCGTTTGGGAAAGCTACTGCTGATGGCGCCACCGCTATAATGGTGCCTGTCATGGTATTCTTGGTTTTCTTTGGTGTGATATACTATTATAGAATACGAAAACGAAATCGTAAGGTTTTGTTTAATGAAGAGGAAATTTGTACCGGTAGCTCAAAGGTTCATTACTCGAAAAGAACTCAGGTGAACAATAACAATAGCCATGTGGCAAATAGTAGATGGGATTTAATTAGATCTCATGTTATCAAAGAAAATAATCAGAAGACACATACCGTCTAGCGAATTACCCTTTCATGATGTACTACACATAAGCCTGTGTTGTGTTAACTTTTTATTTAACAAGTACACTGAGCTAGCAGTTACGTCTGCAAAGACTAAATCCTGTAATTGAGTTCATTTCTTGAAAACGCCAGTGTTTGAAAAAAACTCTGTATTACTTTTTTAGTTTACCCGTTAGTGTGTATTGTGTATATATGCATGCATGGGTGTGTTATAATGTTACATATACACTATGTTACACAATATAATTTGCCTTTAGAAATAAAGACTAATGATGAATTAAAAAAAACTAGTGTATGTTCTCGGATGTGTACAATTGTTTAAGTTACATTTTCATCAACAAGCTTTCTCTCTCTCTCTCCTTAGAAAATCGCGACACTACGTACCAATTCTACAAAGTGTTCCTACAAACAAGGCAGTTTTAATAGCCCACGCGATGCGAACACATTACAAAACATGTCATAAGTTTTAAAATACATGCAGCATACATGTAACTAAATATGAACTTGGCTGAACAATAATAGTTAAATGACTGCTATTAATAAATTGTCCATTAAGCTTGAAGTAAGCTGAATGCGAAAAATGCAATATCATGTGCGTTCTGCTTCTATTTCATTTACTTTGTTAGAAGCTATGTTTCTTTTATATATTTTTTTCATGGATCAATTTTAGATTATCACTGCATACTAGTAGGAATCTACATGGACAAGTTTTTTATCGCCTTTATGATTCATAATTTAATGTGGCCAAAGCCTGAAAGTTGATGCAGATAGCAGATACCTCCCTGCAGTATCTACTACTACTATTTCTTTGCATATTAATCTAATAAGGTATAGGTATCTATTCTCATGTTTCATCGGTGATCCTGTCAAAGAATGAATAACACGTGGTGGATGTACATGAGACAAAACCATAAGAATACTGCCTGTATATTAAATCATAAATAATGGAACAAATTGTTGGACTGAACACTTAAAATACATTGAAATACCTATACTGCTTTTGGCAATTATGCTGAGAGATAGAGGGAGTGTTTTTTTTAATAGAATTTGTGAAAACAAATTGCAGAAAAATTTCAAGTAAATTATGTTCCTTGTTTTTAATTGCTGTTAATTACATCATTTTATAATAATTTGTATCATCATTTAGTAATAACGTTTATCCCATAACAGTAAAAGTGTCATCGTCACGTGATGTATTTTTTTATTGGGCACGCTTTGAACGTGGGTTTGGGTTTCATGAAAGCATTTGAAACCAAAATTTTAATACAATAGATTTTTAAATGCAAATTATGTGAACTTATCGAGGCTACTTACAAGTGTTTGATTATGCTCTTGTGAATAAAGTGAGTTACAAGTGTGAACTCATGTGATCTGTGACGAAGCACTAGCCATCATTTCATTTTTGTGACAATGAAAAACTTGATAAAAAAGTGCTTGTGCAATGAAATGAAGCTGAAGATACAAGTGCATAATATGAGCAATGGGAACTTTGCGCGTGACTCATATGAGCAACCGATGCATGAATAACTAGTGAAAACTACACAAAAATGTAGATACACATAGCTCAGTATACACCTAATAGTTTCGGTTCGGTAGATCACGGTAAGTTGGACAAATGGGAATGGACCGTATTTTCAACAAGCACTACAATGAATCAGAATGCTTGGAAAAATTGCTCCAAATATGATAAGGACGAGTATTCACATGCTACTTGTTTATGCATGAGTGGATAAGTACCATTTCAACACGTTTACTGATAACAGAACGTGCCCCATACCATACCTATCCAATGTACCATGCTACATTAGAGAATGTGACATAAACAACAGTAAAATAAAATGCAATTTATCAAAGGAGGAGACACTCTTCAAGTGTAGCCTCCTGATCAACCCTTAAAGAAGTAAGTAATTGTTGCATCCTCTGAGAAAACTTTGCATTAAAAGATGGAATGGAACCAATACACTAACAAGCACAAAAATTAACACTTTATTTGTCCCGAAACTAAATGCCAACACAACTTCTTTGCGTGAACACAAGCATTTTCTGCATTTTCATAGTTTACCCTTACCCAATCAAAGAAAGTGTTCTTGGTTGATCGACCTAGCTCCTATAGTGGCTTTTCCTCAGTATGGGATACACGCAACCAAAACAGAGCGATGCTGCTCCAGTTTACCAACATCATAGAAGATCAGCATCCTCACAGTCACTCAGACGGCAAAAATTAAAGACAAAGCGACGAATCGTCATTGCAATTTGGAGTGTTGCGTTTGCCTATTTTAGCCTAACCTCAACAGAATTTGATTCAGCAACTGCTACGGAAATCGACACTAGGAATGATGTGTACCCAGATCGTGGAGTTTTAACACGGTCCGTGTCCTTGAATCAGGGTAATGTTGTTATCTTCATATTTAAATTTAAATGCAGTACACAACTGTACAATAACACTGTCTATTCCTGTGAAATTTTATATGTGCTACTTTCTTTTCCTTTTATGATTTTCCTGTCTTTCCTTTTGGCCTTTTCCATTTCCTTCCGATAGAGAATTTAAACGGTCTTTAAGGAAAGGAAACTTAAAACATTTGCTTTCCATTCTACCGTAAAAGGATATTTTTGGTTTATTTTGCCATGTGTGGTAACCAAATGTACATATGTATTTACCAACCGCTTCACGAGAACTGAATACTTAAGTAGAATCAAGTAAGCTAATGTTACTAAAACTAGCCAGTTGTTTTCGTAACATACTCTTGCAAAACTGTACAGTTTAATAGATGCACGTCGTTATTAGCATAACAATGTGTGCAAATTCTTCATATATGCACACCCGACAGTCTAACTACAGTATTATAGTATTTAGCTGCTTCCAGACGTGATCTCAAAGTAAATACTATGTTTAATGTGGAGAATCCTTTCTCGGTACACCGAACATTAGCCTGTTTGCCCAGTCAAACCACTCAAGAACCTCGTCGACATTTTAGCATGAATATAGCTATTTTGAGATTTTACTTTACGGGCTCTTTATTTTCTTGCCTTGAGCAAATAGATGGTGTCCTACTAAACAAGCGGGTTCTTCGAGCAACCGGAGAAAATGAGACAGAGGAAGAAAGTCCAACTCTCGTGACAAATGGCTTTGCATCCTCAACCTTGGACAGTGATCCGCGTCCAGGAATTGATTCTGTAACTGTATCACCAGACTCTAGTAGTACATTTGGACAGAATGGGACTTCTACAACGACGGCAGCGTCGATGGACCATGATTTGGATCCAATAGCTCCAGATCGCAACTGCACTCCACCAGCGATTGATGACTTTCCTCCTGACCTTTTCACTCAAGCGCAAAGACGGCAAGGGTATCTGGCCATCCATTTTCTAGCTTCAGCCTACATATTTTACTGTTTGGCTCTCGTCTGTGATGACTATTTTGTGCCTTGTATTGAATGCATTTGTGATGGTACGTTTGTTGTATGAAGAAAACTAAATTTTGCCATTCTTTAGAAATACAATATATAGTCAAACCTGTACAAAAATCCAGCAACAATGCAATGACGGTATATATATCATGTTCTGAGCACATTTGTCATTTACAGTCGCTGCAACCGCCACAAATGAAAAACGGAATATATTACGTCTTACTATAGCATTTTCAATAATATATAGGCATAAACAGGAATGGGAGAAAGGTTTGGTTGAACGCATTTTTTTCTCTTTTATTTCAGAACTCCATCTTCCTAGTGATGTGGCTGGAGCCACGTTTATGGCCGTCGCCACTTCATCACCGGAATTGTTTACCAATGTTATCGGAACCTTCATCACGAAAGGCGATCTTGGTGTAGGCACAATAGTTGGTTCTGCTGTATTTAACATTTTGGGAGTATGTGCGTGCTGTGGAATTGCTGCCAAAACTGTAAGTTTTGTGTACACTATTGTAATAAACATTAATCTTTTTGCATGCAATATCTATTAGAAGCTTCCTCGTTCGTATATTAGACATCACTCTGCTCTTGTGACAGGCAACAATAAATACAGTAACGACGGAACACGAAATAACTACACATGTAGTACAAATTGATTAGTCGAATTACGTCTGATCAAATGTGACAATAACTTTACAACAATAAACCTCATTTGCTTTATGATGATACTCTGTCTTTCTTGCAATATAATTTGTGCATCTCTATACAGGTATTTATGCATGTTTGTGTTTGTAGGCATTGCCACTTGAATGGTATCCATTGACCAGAGACTGTCTTTTTTACTCCATTTCCGTCATTCTGCTGATTGTTTTCTTGGGGAATCGACAAGTCCACTGGTACGAGGCGTTGGTTCTCGTTCTATCGTATGCCGTATACATTTTCGGTAAGGAAAATTAAATTCTATTTTCACTAATTTGTATGATGAACAAATTGCATGCAGACTCACAGCAAATTCTTGTCGCATGTATGGATTGATTACAAAAGAGTAAGGGAAATCCTAACATAAACTCTGCTGATATTGACGCTTGGTTATATTATGATGCGTAAATGCTCCGTATTCATAGAATGCTTCAATGTTAGGTTAAAAAAAGAAATAAATACATAATATATCGGATCCGTTGTCGACCAGAATGTCACGTTCATTAACGAAATTCACGAGTGCATAATTATTAGAGACTATAGAACGAGACCTGAGCCTGCAAATACGCAGCCGTTTATAGAATTTCAGTGTCATTTCTTACGTTACATGGAGCTTTTGACACACCCATAAAATGATCTTATTAATTATTGGAACAGCTTGAAGCTCATTCTTTTGTGTCAGGAATGGAGATTCGAGGGAAAGTACGAGCCCGTTTATTTGTGACAGTAAAAAATAGACTGGGATAAGGAGATACGAGCGTGTGAGGCGTCACATCACAGAAAGGAAGCAAACAAAATCATGCATACCTCATATAAATGTAATAGCTTCATACATCATCTTTCTCGCTGACACGCCTCCACTTTTTCTCGCAGAGAAAAGAGTTTTCCACTCACAGAGATATTTCTTTTGTTTACAGCAGAGCTGTGATTAGAGGAAATTTCATCACATAAATTAAGCATATTAGTACAAAGTAACAAGTAGTTTGTGTATGTGCTTCCGTTTCCTGGCAGAACCGAAAGCATATTATTCAATTTATTTAAAAACATGAGGATGTCTGGATTAGCCTGAAGCGTTCTGCTTGGCTATACCAATCCCATTAATTTTGAAAATGACCACGCTGCAACACATAGGAAATAATATTAATATGTTTGCCGGCCAGATAAAAAGAACGTACGTACGCAGTTATAATACATGCCTTGCTGCACTAAACAACTGTGAAGTCTTGTGTATTTTGGACATCCAAATGCTTTCACCATTTCAAACTTTTCAAAAACATCACGTAGTTTGTGCACAGAATGAGTTTTACTTTTACTAATACCCGCTTTCACTTTACATGTTGTTTACAGTGATGTATAAAAATGCAACGTTAAGGAGGTGGGCAGAAAGTTTGGTGGCCGGAGTACGTGCAAGCTTAGGATATTCTGGAAACGAAGATCAAGTCAGCAATGCGAAAAAGAGGCGAGCATCCTTTGTTGCGGAACTCACAGCATCAACGGAGAAAACACCGCTTCTAGGTACAACTACTACTACTACAGCAAATTTATCTGGAGATGTGCTTCACTTACATTATTACCTTTTTCAATTCAAGTATGTGCTTTTACGTGTTTTTATCGTGTAGGTATTGCTAATACTTCTACTTTGTTTGCATGCTAGAATTTTTTTTTCTAGCAACTGCATGATTCAACTAGTCATGCTCTCTATATTATACTAACAGCAAAGTTTATGTTTAGTTTTGTATACAAAGTTAAATCGACAAATAATCATCCCCTTCTTATAATTCCTATAGCGTATTCAAGCAAAAGCTTAACTTTTTTCTCCACTGAAAAGACTTTCGTCATCATAGACCATTCCATTTGTCTAGTATTATTGTGATTTGATCTGACTTATGTTTCCATTCAATGTGGCCTTGTTTTTCCCTTGTTTACTACCACCACACACCACCACCCATCTTTACTCACAAGCTCACAAAATATTAGTCTCGAACTAAAATAAATGCATAGGTATTATGCTTTCCGAGAGGTTGGATGAAGTGCCGCAGCAACAATAGCATATAATGTACCCGTGAGCATCCCAAGAAGCTTTATCTTCTTCGCATTTTTTGGAAACGTCCCCTGCAAGTAAAAGCTTAATATGAGATAAAAATAGAGAATGAAGAGCTGTCCACGGACACTATCTCAGCTTTTACTGGTGAAGACTAAAGACTATATTATATCCCTGTTATATAAATTTATGAAAGTGGAATTAGTTGATGTCGTTTCTCATGTATGATAAATGAAAAAATTTTATCCACTTATTCAGCCCACGTCACAGTTTTTTTAAACATTGCAAAAAGTTGGTGTAACTGTTACTTTTCCAAGATTACCCAAGATCCCTACAATGGACTACTTATGTTTGTATTTTCATTCAGTCAATATATATGTACGTAGCATTGATACTTCTTGTTTTTATAAAGATATTATGACTGTGTTGTCTCTTTAGAATAAACACAGCGTTATCTTCTCAAAACTATGTTGCAAGCCATGTCATGCTATTGTTGATAGAATGCTTTAATTCTCTGGGATTTTTTACTAATATCTTTTTTATTTTAAGGAATACACCCAGAGCGATGCTCGTGTCGTGTGTTGCGTTTATTACATATTATATAAGTATATTTTATGAAATCGCAGCGTTTAAATTATCCTTGGAACTTTTTTCTATGAATTTTTAAGGATCTGGCCGTGACTTGGAGAGTGAGCCACCAGGAAAAGGCTGGCTTGGGGAAAGCACAGAAAAGAGTGGAGACATTCCCGCAGAAATCTTAGATGAAATGCTTATTTCAAGTGCATTACACAAGTCGCAAGCTCAAGCTGAAGAGGAAGAAGGTGAGTGAGTGGAGTAGTAGTGAAGTGCATAGCAATGTTATTAATGTCTTAAGTTTTTTCCTCATGAATGACGCTTCTAATTCTTCAACGTTTTAATGAAAAATTGGAGCATTTTGTCGCCTAAAAGTCCCATCTCTACTATTCTTGTCGCCATTCTTAGAATTAATATGCAAAAACACTCCTATACCCTACCTACATTATGATATTTGCGACACTAGTAGGCGCGTGGTAGTCCAATATTATAATCTACAATGGGCAAATAAATGAGAAAGTACGTACTTGTGAACACTTCATTGGTGGAGAAAAAGTTGAGTGGCGACACTAAAAAATCATAATCTTCTAAGAGAATGAATGACACACTTTCTACATGCAAAAGAGAATTCGTGGTTGACAGGCTATATTTTTGCAAGTGAATGGTTTCAAGTAGTTTTTACAATGTAATCTTTAAAAACCAGCTCGTTAGTCTGATGATACTCTTGGAGAAAAGTACCATCACAGGTGCTACCTTTGTCACCAAAAAATAATAGCATTTCCACTAATTCAACTTAGTGTGCGAAAGTGATGAGCAAAAATCCTTCTCCGTATTATAAAGTTACGGGTTTTATTGCTACACTAGTTGCATTCAGTGTATGCAAAACTTTCAGCAGATTACTAAAGTTGGAAAAGGACAAGGGGAGACAGGCATAAAATGTGGGAATACTTTTATTAAGGAAACTTTAGAGCTAGCTGTTAGCAAAAGGAGGGGATATCTCGATTTATATGGTATTCGATTTCATTATTTCTCACACATCAGAGTAGAAAGTAGAGATAAGAGCAGTGGACATGCTACATAAAGTGGCCTTTAGTGACTCGTTCTATAGGCATGTGATATATTTTATGTATATAGCATTTGGAGAAATTCCCAGAATTTTTATAAGGTACTCACTTCATATGGGATGAATTGAACCGAAGATATCTTTTTTGTTTCTGAAATATGTAGGCATGCTGCTATATTTTTCGGGTAATGTCACAGTGGTTTCACCAATCTCATAGATTTTTATCATGGAACAATAAGTTCTATATCGGTTCCAGAGTTATAGAGAACCGTTTGCTGCCACTGTTGTCGAATTTGTTGAAGGAGCATTGCTTTACAAACGCAAATGACCAGAAGTGAAGTCCACCTTTATTTATATATTGAGCAAGCATATTGATGCAATTGACTTGAGGCAGTATAAATGCGAACGTTTGAGAAGGGTATACAGCTTTCTTTTGCACGGCAAATTTTGTGTGTTAGAATGAGAACTGGGTGTACCAGATAGGAAATTTCCCATTTAGCGACTTCCTAACACAATCTTGATTCTTTGTTCTGCTAGAGAAACCTCAGAACGTACGTATAGGAAACAAGACAGGACAAAGCGTTTTCTAGTAGTTGGATAACAGACAAAATGTCTTTTACTTTATGCTTTTTAGCCAAACTACAATTGTCTCGACAATGGTGGTCACTCTTATTTATGTTGCCTTCAATACAAATGCATGTGCCTACTTTTGTTATGGCTCAAAGACTATAATATATGTAGCATAAATGTATATTTTCGTGTATACTAAAATACCTCTACAAGTAAACTGATTGCACGGATATGAAGATCCATTTTCTGGAGCAGCTATAAAAATAAATGTGCATTAGAGCAAGGAACTCGTTGCGGACAGTGCATGCGACGTTGTTCTGCCAAAGGGCAACACAACACCACTACCTACTTTCTCTTTGCCCATCTTGACAATAAGTGAAAGTGAGGGTTTGTATTTTGCACACAGTATAGGAGGAAAACAGAAACACACTTTTAGTTATGACTTGGGTGTTGTACACATGATAAGAAGCCATAAAATACACTGCTTTCTGAGTTCATGAAACTTGTCAAGGGAAATCGAAATCATTTTGGAGAGTCTTCTCTCTATTTTCTTCAAGATAGCTTGATTTCCAGCTGAAAGTAGCTGAGAAACGCAGCACATTGATAAACTGGTTCAATCGGTCGTTTGGTGGAGAAATTTTTTTATGTGAAAAACATGTTCTTGGAGTGTAGTCTAGAATTGTCATTGTTTTTCTGTACTATAATAGGTATACTATGACATATTTATTTCCCTTTGATGACAGCAAGAACGCAAAACTCCATTTTTCAATGTGACTTTTGATATGCCACTTAAGACAGACTTGATTTTTATGTTGATAAGCTGCTGTACATTTATCATACACGCTGCAAATTTTCCTGAAGCTGATGGGCTCTACCCATGTTCCAGACATGAACGATACAAAATATATTTACTCGAGGAGAGCACTAGCAATTGTATAAAAAAGGCTATGCATTCACTTGAATCTCAAAACATTTTTCTTTTAAAGTCTTCCATGTCAAAGATAGATACACATACACACTGGGTCTATGGTATATTGTAGATCGTTATAAATAAGTTATTAGTTATCCTGTAGACAATTTCACCTATATTATATTTACGATTGCAATTTCTGTGTATTATGACAATAGCAGAATGTCAACTTTTCGCTTCCGTCTTGTTTTTATATTTATAAAAAGTAAAGTTAAATTGATGCACTATAGGTAAGCATATCTCACATATACAGGAGAAATCTCAGATGTATTTTATTGATGACATGAATATGAGAAACTTTTCTTATCTTGTCTCGAAATGAGTAAAGTTTTGGGGAAAAAGTTTCGAAAAACGAATGTTTAGTGCATTTTATGACTGAGCAAGCAACATTTTGAATGTAAAAACATATGAATGACAGAATTGATAGGCGTTGCCAAAATCCCGTCTGGAAATAAAAAAATAATTCTGTTGAAAACCCCGTGTCCTTATATTTACGAACATTGGATTGATTTTCTTTCAAGATTCAGGTGACATTATAAAGCGACAACTTTTGGGCTAGTCATCGTTAGGAAAGATGAGATAGCAATTTCATCAATATAAATGCTACTTTTGTGCACATGGCTTTTCTCCGCATTTCAAGGCCTTCTGCTTATATCTGTAACAGATTTATCACTTCAGGATACTGCAAATCGAGAAAAAAACTGTCGACGAGGTGAAATGTGCATTGAACGTACTAACACGTTGGCAATTCTTTGTCGTTGACAAAAGAAGGTGTGCGTACATGTTTGTGTGTTTCTGCCAACCGTGTGTAACTCCGGCTGCAATAGTAAAGAGTACACATCTTTGAAAATACAAGGGAAAAAGGAATATATAACATGCAATTGACATGTCCATATTGTTCGCGGAGATCCATCCCTTCCTCTCTGAATGCTGACTTTGAGATTCTGATAAAAAGGAAGGGGCCATGACGTAAATTAAATCTTCAAAAATAATTGAACACTCAATTTTACAAACCCTTTCTTCCTAACTCCTTGTTTCCTGAACCTATTATACTCCACATATAGTAGAAATCAATGTGTATCAGTTTCAAAATGATGTTCCATTCAACGAAAATTACTTTGCAACTTGGCTGAACAATTTTGATTCTGAAAGGCAAATGGAGCGAGTCAGTGGACAACATGTCTAAACGCAGGGACCAACACAATGTCGTACGCGTCCCACGAAATCCATTTGTTCTTGCTAATATTATTCAAGCCGTGTCTCAAGCTGTGAGATGGGAAATTTTATGACCCGATACCGTAAATGTTTACACTTGGGTTTATTTTAGCGCACGCAGTGCACTGCTAAAACCTTTACGTGATTTCCATTTCAAACCACTCAAAAAAATAAAGGTCTCCTCTTTTGCTACATGAACATGATTTACCTATTAACAGATTAAGGATTAGACTCTTACATTGTGGACCTCTGGAGTCAGTACGCTAATGTACGCTTCAGAGCAACCAAAGCAAAATCGACTATTACATCAACAACTGTATAAACATTATCAAGGTTTGAATACTTTTCACGTATGAGCTTAATTACTTGACTATACTTGCATGAGCAACAGTGAGCATCCATGGGGCAACTCAATCCACAATATTTCGAGTAAAATGTACTTTTTTGTCATGCCTAAAACTTGACATAGCCACTATTGATGTAAAAACTCTGATATCGTACAAGTCATAAAGTCTATAGAAAATCGAGCTTTGACATGTTATGAGGTATATTATTATTAGTTTATTTAACCGAATTCACCTTTCTAAAATGCCAATGTTTTTGTTTTCTCTCTAGCTGAATGGACTTTAACCCGGTTACCCTTTGAAGCGGGGTTTCTAGCCTGCTTGCAATGGTTTGTAAGCTGGCCTGCTCGTTTTGCTTTTGGCTTCACCGTTCCAGATTGTCGGGAAGAGAAGCTGAGAAAGTTGTATCCAATCACATTCATTATGTGCATAGTCTGGATAGCCCTTCTTTCGTACTTTGTAGGATGGCTTATGACTGTGATAGGTGAGTTTAAAATGTGTAAATGCATAAGACCTAGTTTTTAACTAACTTATATCTATAGGCTAAATATGGACACATATAAATGTGTTGATAATGTACATTAGAGAAAGTTTTATTCTTTACTGTGTCTTCGATTGAACGATAGATATTTTATTCTCCGAAAGTAAATTCATGAAAAGTGTAAGTTATGCATCTTGAAATATTAATGACATGGATGGCATGAAGAAAGTGACCCGCATGTCAGGTAAGCTGGTAGATGAGTTATAAAAGGTAATTTCTTCAAGAATTTTACACCTGTGACCACAAGCTGATAAAAGAATTCCTTAAACTGTCACCGTTAGTAAAGTTACTAATAATGCCGAATTTTTGAAAGGCAGGGGTGATGAGATGAATATGATAAGCTATAAACTAGAACAAATTGTGTTAGAATAAAGAACCAATCGATGTTTGTATGCATATCGAATAGGCGTACATGAGTAACTGTGGTATATTCTTAGGCGATTTGTTTATGGTTCAGAACAAGTCTCTTGTATATATGATTGAGTCCTCAGTCCTCACACAATTCATTCTGTTACGTTTAAGCATATAATATTAGTTGTATATGACTAGACAATATAAATTTGATATAAAAAATATTGCTTTGCTAACACGTAGGCATTGTAATTTTGTCAGCTCTCTTCACATCTCATTTTATTTTCGTTCACAGGACACACATTATCTATTCCGGATAGTGTTATGGGGTTGACTTTCATCGCCGCTGGTACCAGCATTCCAGAGCTTGCCTCCAGTATAATAGTTGCACGTCAGGGTGAGTCATCATAAGCATTTTTATCGATTACATCTCAATCTTATTGCATTCTCACCACCGTGTTGCTTATTTGAACATTTTCCTGCTTTCCACTCTTGTCATGGTCTGCATTGGAAAAGTGAAGTGTGGAAATATAAGAAAATAATGCTTGTTGGAAACTGAGCCGATGCCAATTTTGTTGACGGCAGCCACATTACAGAGAAAATAGAAAATAATATTAGCCTGGCGTCAGATTTCAAAGGCGGAATGAAATTATTTTTCCCGAACTTCGCCCATTATCATTGCAAATCACTCCTTTTCACCGAAGAAAGGAAGCGGATGTCAAATGCTTTTTTGTTATGCGGATGCACACATAAAACAGAGTACACACACAGACAATTTTTGTGTTCTTCTGTAAACAAACCGGATCCTTGCATGCATTCATGATTTTGATGCTCATCAAGTTATGCAGAATTACAAAAGAGGGGAATATTAATGAGATAATATATCTGCCTGCTTGTGTCGTGGAGTCAGTATTAAATGTAGAATATAAGAATAAGGCTTCTAATAGATTCAGGAACATACATTTTGTTTGTGTACGCGAAAAGAGTATAAAGGCGGCTTCACGCAGCTTTGTTGGAGCACAAACACTTTTTTTCATAGCATTGTGAACTGGCTAAAAATCAACTTATAAAATAAAAGCATGTGCATAATATTCACATACATTCAGTCAGTACGAACTGTGAAACTTTACCTATAAAAGT
>JAQIXW010002694.1:0-14780 GCA_034700685.1 Willowsia buskii | reverse complement strand
CATCATATACCAACCAATACCAATACAGTCAAAAGTATTTATAATTACTGATGAGAGGGCCAACTTTGGTTTATGCTACCATCATGAATCATACGAGTCTCGAGACTAAACTTGTCTCAGTTTCTTTCTATAATGTACTTAACTTCAACGAGAGAAGGGGCAAAGGAAACATTCACGAGTAATTTATCACTAAACTACTGCATGATCAACATCAGCAACAATTTTTTACACATTTACATAAATAAGATAAAATATACATTTGAATATTTGCACTTTTGCACCCAGAAAATGAGCCTTTATTTTAAAAAATCCTATCAATCATAAAGAATAAAATAGTCAAGATCATTTGCATAAAAAGTTTGGATCGAATATACTCGTTTTTGTAGCCGAATAAGAGGAACATATCATATAATGCAGGATGCTTTTATATAGACGCTAGGGAATGAAGAAACTGGAGTGAAATTTAGTAAGAGATGAATTTCTTTGATGCGATAAGATACAATGATAGAAAAGCATTTGCTGCATCGACCATGTGCTGGCTATGAGAAGCATAAAAAGGCATTGCTTTTTAATATTCTAAATATCTCATTGGTCAGTTATTTATATTGGAGATTTACATGCCCCCACAGATCTCGCTTGTGTATCAACGAATGAGAATCATCCCCTTTCATCCCTGACTCAAAGACGGGATTGTGAAATTGGTATTGCATATGATTGTATGTAGTATGTGCACACAACAAAGAATGCAAAGATGCATCACATATCACATCATTGTACATGCCTTTTTTCATCTATCTCTTTTGAGATACGGAGAATGAGCAGACAACAAGATTGAGTCCACACAGAAGTTATCTCATCTTCTTCTTTATATTCGTTTACGTTGCGCTAACATGTCGTTGTTGCGGTGAGTGTGTGGCTTGTCAAAAAAGTGTGATAGGTTGGATGAGATAATATAATAAAAAATTCTGTCTATCTGTTACCTGTTGAGGGTAGGAGGGGCCAACTCCGAATGATGATGATGATGGTTATTGTTATGATGATGATGAACACTATTGTTGTTGTTACTGCTGCCTCCACTAGAGTTATTTTGGGGATTGTTCGTTTGGCTATTGTTACTGCTCCCACTACTGACGCTACTCGCACAGCTACCTGCACTGGAGTAGGATGATGCGCTTCCAAAGGGAAGTTCCGTATCACAATTCAAACTGCTAGTGTTGTTGTTACCGTTGCTGACATTGTTGCTTTGATGGTGACTACTACTGTGATGATGATGATTGGTGTGATGATGATGGTGGCTGCTAGTTTGGTTATGATGGTGGTGATTGTTGGTATTTTGATGGGCTGCGTGATTATTCTCCGGGGGAGAATGCTGTTGCTGGTGAATCAATGAGCTCAATTCGTTAGCCACATGGACACTTGCAACGTGGTGGTTATTGCTTCCTCCGTGGTGAATAAAGCTAGGGTGATCCAAAAACTCTTCTTCAATTGGGGATGAAGGCGCACCAGACATGGAGGGGGATGAACCTGTCCCAATGCTCTCTGGTGTGTGCTGATGGTGGTGCATGAGTGAGTTGACACTTGTGCCGTTGGTCGTTGTTCCTGGATGATCAAAACTGGAATGGTCCAGTAGATCTGCTCCGAGGGGAGTTGATGGAGCTCCAGAAATTGGAGGGGATGAACCTGCTCCATTACGCTCAATCATCCTTAACAGTGTTACAACAAAGTCCTCACCGTGATTGTATGTGTCGTCGTAGTGGTATTCTTCCTTGTCTTCTTCGTTACCTTCTGTCTCAGTTGACGAACTACTGTAATTGCTGGCACGGCTCTTGCTACTAATTAAGATTCAATTTAGAAGTAATAGAATAACACAGGTAATTATTATATTATAAACCAAGTAGAATACATCTATATACTCCATTGTAGTAATGGTAGTTGAGCACGGCATCATCATATCATCATCATTAACAATAGTCACCGCGAGAGTTCTAAAAGTACAATGCACTATTCAATAATATGAAAAGCATCTTCCTGCATCATCATCAACGCCATAACATCTCATGATGTCACATTAAATTAAAGTTTTACTCGTCCGCTTTAAATAATAATGGTTTAGGTTGAAGCTGAAGAGGAACCACTTCGTTTGTCACTGTATCACCTTCGGATTCCTCATATTTATTGTGAAGTTCACATCTAACTGTTGTGTTTAGTACACATATTATAAATGTAATTAACGCAAGGTATTCCACGTAGTGAAATACAAGCTCCAAAAACCATCCATCATTCCTTCCAAATTCTTACGTGGTCATGAACTTGTCTCGTATTTAGGAAAAATTTTATACATGAGAAAAACTCGCTCTCAGCACAACGATGAGGCTCAAATCAAAGAGAAAAATGGCATCATATAATATTTAATAGTTTCACAGAAGATTGCTAGCAGCCCTAAAGATAATTATGTTTATGATTCATTCCACTTATTAAAGGTATATAAATAATTTAATATTAACTGTAAACAAAGCTGGTGTGTTCTTACTCATATATTAAATGTAATATGATATGTCTGTGCCACTGTCACAAAATCATATAATAAATTATTAACCTTGAAAGTTCAAATACCGCTCAAATACTAACTAACTTATAATAAGATGATGCGAACGCGACTATCATTAAATCTCCTACTGTGATGATGGTACAATGTCATGGACTTTCCGAGCAGTAGTAAGAGGCAAGCAAAGGGCAAAACCCACGCCATAGTTGAGAGAGAAGACAAACAGAAAAACTTAAATGTTGTCTCTCGCCTCCTCAAATAATAAATTATAATGCGCAATAACCTGCATCTTAACGACTTGTCTCTAGACAAATGAAAATGCAATTGTCTGATCCATGATCGTAAATATAAAAGAGAGTCAATGAAAGATATATCCTCGTATTATTTTTATGTAATCATAATCTCGCCAATCAAACAATCGGCTCTAATGCACAAAAAATAGACAATAATGCAGAAATACAATAGGGTCATGAAAATGAAGAGAGAAAAGGCAACAAAACTGTCTGTCACAACATTGAGGAAGGAAATTTTATGGTGTTTGGTAATTAACTTTCCTTCCTTTCTTTCGCGGCAGTAATTAATATAAAAAATAAATGGGATACTAACAAAATTAACGAAGCAAATAAATAACATGATGTACTTGACGAACTAAAAAAATTAACTATAATTACGTTATTAAATGCTTGCTCATTTAAGAAAGAATCCAATACAGCCTTACCTTTTACCCATATTTACAGCAGTAGAATCTATCTCTCTGCTTTCCTTTTTACATGTAAACTTGTCTCCGCGATAAGATAAGCTGGATGCCACCATGATAAGAAGGTTAAAAAACTATTGATAGTTCAACTTAATTACGGTTAGTGTAAGCTTAATTAATTAGCGAATAGATAATGCCGAGATGGAGCTACAATGTTGCATAATAATCATTGCATTGTTTGAATCACTTTTCTGACAGTTTACCTGTCAATGAAAAAAGTTTAAAGAAGTTCACTAGTTAAGAAAATTAAAAGCTTGCTTGTCCCACTCATTATACCACTTTCACAATATACGTTTCAATCAACGCATTTCAAATTTCAAAACCCGCGCGCCAGCCACTCAACCAGAGAAAACGTTCGAATCAACAACGAATCGTTCTACTCCAGATTGCAAGAGTGAAGTAAAGCATCTAACGAAAAACGCATAACGAAAAAGCAAAACGTTAGCTAAACGCATGCATGCAAAGATGAAGCAAGCGTGCTCTCTGTCTCGCTCGATCGTTTTTGGTAGATGAGACGAGCATGAACGGCAGTAAAACGAGAAGAGTAGAAAAACTGAAAAGGCAAAAAATCTGACAATCAACAAGTTTCCATATTTTCTACTTCCTCCAAAAAGCTACCCACTAGCAACTATACAAGATGCATGGGATAGATAGATGTACATTCATGCCAACAACTCATCTTTATCTTCGTTCTTCATCATTGACAATGCATTTGCATATCAGTCTACGAATAAATGTGTACCTCCTCCATCTTTTAGAAGTTTGGGTCTGGCTGGACTGATATCCAGAAGTTTGAAGGAGATAAGATGAGTGAAACAGGAAAGGATCAAAATCCAAACTAATGTCTTATCAGATTTGACTTTCATTCCTGCCACTGCTAAGATTTAAATGTGAATGAGAGGTGAATGAGGAATTAGATATCCCGAAATCGCATTCATAATTTACTAGATATATGTAAATACTTTGCGAAAAAATGTTTATTTTTTAGCTTATGTGTAGCTATTTAACACAACCTAAGCTAAACTGATGATGCTAATATTGTAACTGATAAAAATCAATTGAATTCTTTTGAATTTTTAGAATGAACAAGGCAAGCAGTCATTTTTATAAATATGATGCTTTAGGTGACCCGAACTAATTGCGCAGAATGATGCTTCCTGGCTTTCGACTTGGCGGTTTTTTCGTTGATAAATAATAAATTTTAGGTAGATGAATTCTAAGCTTTGTATGAAATCTAGGAACACGACATTATTGAGCCACTGAAAGCTTTGCATGTTCTTTTCTGTATTTGATTTCTCAGTTCATATCCAGCTTATTTGCATACTAAAACTTTTACAAGGAGAAATTCAAAGGTAAATAGTCAAAGGAATCAGAACTCAAATGAAACGAGCATACTGAATTTTACTGGCTTGAATTCATATGTAAAAAATGTAAGAACTAATGCAACAAATATTTGAAATATCTAATGCTCTGCTTCGTTTCCTTTAGAGGCTGTGATTTCAACAAATAAAATATTTAAGTAAAGCCAAAGCGTTCAATATCCAAGACTCTATTTCTATTATATTGTTGAACGCTATGAGTAAAGCTAACAATATTCCCATCGTCTAAAAAAATATGTATGTAACTTCTAATATCAAAAAGGACGCTCCAAGTAAGAAACTAATCGTAAGTTCTCTACCCTTCTTCAAATTTCTTTTTTTTTCCAAACGTGTAAATCAATCTTCACAAATGTTCAATAATTTACACTTGCATAACTTGTCCCATCTGCAACCTGTAAAGCTACAGACTTCTTTTTTCACAGAAAACCTAACAAGAACGGCAGATTGAGAATCAGTTCCTATATACATCCATCCAACAAATCAATATGTATTTTATTTGAGCATAAATTAAGAATTCCGGAGTGGCAGAGGACAGAAGAACAGTAAGCAATAGTAGACTTCTTTCGTAGAAGCAAAGCAGAAGAAGAAGAGTATTAAATGATTATATATGAGGGTTTTTTATGTGTATGAGAACCTTTCAAGACGTCAAGTTGACTTTGGAGACAGAACTAAACGCTTATTATGATGTGGCTGTGACCTTATGACTTTTTACTTATGGCTTGCTTGCTTTTCCCAGAGTCATCCGTCGACTTTTTTTCTGTGCCCTCTCTCTCTCTCTGTTTCCAAGCTTGCATGCAAGTTCTACTACCGTAAATACATATTGGTAAAAATAATTATTCTGCAGAGACTACTTCGTACAGAGAAACTTTTCAATAAAAAAATCTTGGTTGTTAGTAAGTTGGACATGCCATGCATATGCAAACAAGTTCACCATATTTTGAGTGACTTGCTCTTCTTCATATTCTGACGACAACAAGAGCCACTTTGCATGACATAACAGAGATATTATTATACTATTAACTATTGAACTTTATTTATAGGGATTCTGCGATATTAATTGGTGTTAATTTAATGTTTTATAATATTTTTAAAAAAGAAGTTATTATTGACTAGAGGGGAAAAAATCATAGATGCTTTGGGTGAGAGATTCAGCATGATCTTTATGTTTGGTTGATTGAAAAGTAATGAATCCATTCTCTGCTTGCTGCTGCCAGCGTCATGAAATTTAATGATGGATACGTCTTTTTAAAAAGGAAGATTTCACAACAGCAGCCAAAAGTCAAAGACTTTTTAAACTTTCGAAATATACTGGTTTTATGGACCAGAGTAAATGGCTTCTGATGATGACACACGTTGCATGCATAAAATTACTAGTTGAGAATCACTAATGATGATGATATGAAGAAAAATTATGTCATGATGACTAGTTACACAAAAGAAAGTTGGAAGAGCTTACCAGTTATTCCATGAAGTAGTGTTCCAGCTTCCCTTCAAACGTTGTTATTCTACCTCAACACTTGAAAACGACTAGAGTTCACTTCAGTTTATAAATTTCCACTATATGTTTTTCACTATCAAGTTTAAAAACATTTAATATGCGATGTTTTTAGCTTTAATTAATTGCGATATCCATTAAAAAAGTCCACTCAGGGTTGAAGGTCTTTTCTCCATGCATGCGTGGTAATGCTATATGGTGTGTGTGTAGCGTCAAGCGAATCTGCACGTGTGGAAAGTGGACACACTTCTAGTCACAGAGAGAGTTGATGTTGAACGAAACAACGTCTTCTGTGGAACTGGCTGGAAGGGAGAGAAGAGCCTCGGTAGGAACCCTCTTCGTCTTCGTTCTCAAGAAAATTGTCATCTCTCTGGTAAGAGTCTTCTGAGCTGCTTAAGTATTAAGTCTGCCTTGCCATCATCACTACCACCACCGCATTAAAACCATAATGCCATCTTATGCGTCTATGTTACAAAGTGTGTGTCGTGTGCATAAACTAACAAACATCATCCTATTACAATGCAGAGAGCAGAGACGAGAGAACAATTTTCCTCCTTTTCTTAGTTTAATCACTGCTCCTTGTGCATTTCTAATGTAGCGATGATGAGCACAGCTACCTAATATTATATGTGCATACGGTTCCACACACACGTTCTCTATTTCAAAAGGGATGGGGATGATGGGATTATCATCGGGTATGAGTCATGAGTCATTGATTGAGCATTTGGGTAGACATTGCAACTTATTTATGTACTTCGGATGACAAAGATAACTTGTAAGGGACGCCCAACAAAATAAGTATGACGAAGAAATCAGCGTATTTAGCTAAATGCATATAATGAAACAATTTGAATGATAAGTATGTATAATAATAACAAATCATGTGAAATGAACACTGACTACAAAGCTTTTCTTTTCTTCTAGGTTTGAATCTCAATCGTTTATTCGTTATTTTTTTAAATAGCATTATTATTAAGTCTAACTCTACGGGTACGTAGACATTAACTAACTCTACGTAAAATGAACGTGTACCAGTCTCCAGTAGTTTCTTTCTTCTCACGCGTTCGTTTGTTCGCTTCATAGATTGGATCTGCAGGAAAAGTTGGTAAAACGGGACAAAAATGTCATAAACACATAATATGCATATAAACTTTCATAACTCATTTCATCTAGTCTGCTGACACAAGATTCACGCACAATTCACCGCATAATTTATTGCGAAAACACATTCCATTCTTGTAAATTATATTTGTCTACTTTTCGTAGCAGTAATTCCCTATTTTCTTGCTCCAATAAAATCATACAAATGCATCGCATATTTTACTTTACGGTAATAAAATAATAATAATAATATAGACTACGCTCGCGCACGCAATCATAAATTAACTACTATTATTATTATATTGGGAATAAAAACCTGAACTGAATGAGCACTAAACAATAGATTTCTTCACTAGAAAAGGGAATTAAACGTATTGTGAGGAAACAGTAGACAGACAGACATATAAAATTCACTTGATGATCATTTTTATCTTCGGTGCAAAGACTTAATAAGCTTCATAGTCTTCTGCATGAGTGGAGCTTTTTTGGGTTTAATTTTTGCGGCAGACACCTCCCTCGATACTGATGGCGCTGGGGCATGACCTGCGCGAGACTCGGGGGCAATGATTACAGAAGCTTCTTCCACATGAACGGTGCTAGAATCGCCGGATTTTTTGGGATTGTTAAATCCAGCACTTGCACTGGAAGCAACGCCCCGACTGGGGCCTTTCTCCTCCTTGATTTTTAGAGTTTTCATGCCATTTTTTATCTGAAAATGTTGAAAACAAAATTGTATGAATACTCAATGTACTCATTATTATGCTTCTAATTTCTATAAATAGTTTGCTCCTTATGACTAACCGTTTGCGCCTTTGATTTACTAAATCTGGTGGTACATGTGGTATCTACGTATGCAAGCTTAGCTTTTCGCACAGGTTCCGCTTTTGCAATGTTTCTTTTCATTTGGTTCTTGATAACCTCAAACTTTTGTTGCCGCTCTTCGGTACATCTCTGGAAAACGTTTCCCAAATATAAATTCGTTTCTCAAGTAAACATGTAAGGGTGTCTTAAAATAATTAAATATTTTATCACTAACCTCGTAGAGCTCCCTCCATGACTCAGTCTCAGCAGGAACCTTTCCTCTAAAGTCTCGTTTGCTATGAAATTGCCAAAGCTCATCAGTTTCACCTAGAAAATTATGTTAAAAATAATAAAAGTCAAATCTATAGCTTGACAGGAATATATATACGTATTAGAAAAAAATTCATAAACAAAAAATGTACCAATCAAGTAATCGTTTTGCGATTCAATAGAAATTAGCTGTTGTGGATTAGCTCGCTCTAGCGCTGGTTTCAAAATATCGTAAGGAATACCACCAGTGTAGCCCAAGTCGCCAATGTTGTCCTTTATTACCTGCATACAGAGATCGTAGAGGGATGATACTTCCCCTCGGCGAGTACTCTTTGCACCCGAGAAGACTTTTGATCTGAAATTATAAAATTAAACTTTTATCAAATTTCCTGCTTAAATTATTATTCACAACAATCTGTGGAAAGATTTAGCTCGTAAAATACCTCGCATTTCTGCTAGACAACATGGTACTAATTGCGTCTTCCTGTGACATTTCACTGGTTACAGACTTTCCATTGTTGTCCCAATACTCCACAGATCCCAAGTCTGACAAATCCACTGAAGAGAGTGGAATAGGAGGAGGAATTGCAATTCCATTACTACTACTGCTTACAGCACCCGCTCGTGCAACTTTAGGTAGGGATGTGCTCATTGGTTTATAATTTGGACTGATATTAACAACAGGTTGTATCACAGATTCGATTTTACTTTGCGCCATAGCCTTCTTGGAAACCTTGCTCGTGTCCGATAAATCCTTGTCATATTTTTTCGAGGAGGATGAACCAGCATCCCGCGAAGAGTGTTTTGAAGAACTAGGGCTGTCATGTCTCTTTTTAGATGAACTTGAACTGTGATGGGACTCATGATGTCTTTTGTGACTCTTTTCATGTTCTTCTCTCTTTTTATCTTTTTTGGAACTACTATGTTTCGCACTTGAAGACCCCAAAGGGACATCCAATGAGCCAAGCACATCCGCAAAGTTTATTCCAGAGTTTGAATCAACTTCCTCTTTCAATACTAGTTTCGATTTTTTACTTGATGAAGAGTCACAAGGGGAATTTGAAGAATGTTCTTTGCGCTTTCTGTCATCTTGTGATGAATGAGATGACACTTCCTTCTTTATACTACTTTCAAGACTAGACTTTTTCGGAGACTGGGATAATGAGCTAGTGGGGTCGGGAACCTTGCTTTTATGACTACTGCTACTACTTCTACTTGGGGAATCAACTGAATCTTTTTTATCTTTTGAGGAACGCTCTTTCTCTGATTTTATTTCTTTTTCCTTATCACGATCGCGGTGGGAGGATGAACTGCTATCCTTTGATCTGTGGTGCTTGTCCTTTTCCTTGTGATGACGATGATTCTTGTCGTGATCAGACTTCGACTCTTTTGATTTTTCTGGCTTGGACGACGATGAAGAATGGTGGCTTTTGTGTTTTGAGGAACCTTGCTGTTCACTGCTACCACTGGTATTGTGCTTGGAACGGTCTTTGGAGGATGATTCTTTCGAGGACGAGCGATGATGCTTGTGTTCTTTCGACTGACTCTTTTCACTTGAACGTTCAGGATCACGGTGGGATTTAGAGGAGGAGGAACTTGAGCCACTCTGTTTCTTATGGTCACTTTCATACTTGTGATGATTTTTGGACGAGTGAGAACTTTTTGGCTCTCTCTCGTCCAATTGTTGCTTTTCCTGCTTTACGTAGAAATTGGGAGGCTTTTCATCGATATGTCGATCAGTTTGGTCATCATCGTCATTTGCATCAATTTCTAAACGTTCGGATGCATCTGAGTCTATATCTAAAATTCGACAGGAAAATATAATAATAAAGAGCTGCCCGATCAATACTTTGTTCTTGAAACAAGAAAAGTTTATTTATTCAGTAAAAATTAAAACCTTTGTCGTCAATTTCCTCTTCATCGTCATCTCCATCTGAGTGAACATTCGCTATGTTCATGAAACCATTTTCCATGTATGGGTCATCAATGTCATCATTCAAATCGTCGTCGACATCATCGTCCTGATAACTTCTACTCTGGTGAGATACTGGGGGCTCATTTGAAGGCCGACAGTCTTCATAATTAGAGTGACCATTATTAAATCGTCGCTCCTGTGACTGACTTTCTTCTGGCTCTTCAAGTTCGTAAGGTTCATTTCTTGCTGTGGTTACTTCTTCCTCCTCCTCTTCTTCTTCTTCTGAAGATCCACTGTTGGAATCCGACTCCTCCTCCTCAGATTCCCGTTCAGCTTCCTGATTTTGTTGCTCTGAGACCATTCGTTTCCAGCCACGTACAAGGGTATCGGCAGCTTGGCCAACTGGTCCATCATTGCGGCTAAGAGAATTAACTGTTCTTCCAATTCCGGTTTCTGCCAGGTCTTGAACCGTCACGCGAAGTCGGGAAAGTCTTCCGAGGTAATGCAGAAGCTGCAGTGGAGAAAAAATATACACAAAGTGCAAACATAACTTGTATGACAGATTGTTGATTGTGCTTAAATGTTTTATACCGGTATTGTATTAACCGATTGCACAAAAGCATTTACCTTTTCCTCTGTTAGCCTCTCTTTCTTTATTTGCTTTTGGCAATGTAAAATAATATCAACAACTTTATTCTCGGACATGACGGCGTTTTAAAGGTATTTCGGTTTTCTGGTCAGTCTCACGTTTTCTGAATAAGCGGCAGAGTGTTAGAGATGATAGCACGAGCACGACAGTCTTTTTCGTATAAACTTTAGGGTACTTTTGAATTTTTAAAATCCTGAGAATCTGCGTCGGCACTTCACTTAAACGTAACTGGTATTAAATAACGATGTCTCTCACTCAAGTCTACTCCATTACTGACATGACTGACAAGAGATCACTTTTTCAACATATAAGTTCAATCCGCTGTTTTTCAAACTTGCAATTCAATAGAACAAAAGCTCAATAGCACGAATAATAAAAGTCACTTAAAAGTTTTTTTTTTAAATTTGTGTCAACGTCCTTCGTTAATCACCATTTGCAAATGAGAAGTGAAAGCTGTATAAAACACATTCATTTTAAGTTTACCGGAATAAGTCAGTAGCAAGAGCAAGCTTCCAAAATCGTGCAAAATATTTTCATAGTATTTAAAACATTTCTTTGTTGCTTTCAAACGAAAATGTTGTATCCTTATACAGTATAATACTATTTAAACTAGGCTAAAATCACTAAAATCCTTGCCCAAGGTTGCTTTCTTTTTAAAACTTTTCACCAGTTGCCCCATTAAAAGTATTCAGTAATACAAGTTCAGACACAGTAGTATTAGTTCCTGGCTCAAAAAATCCAAACGATAGTTATTTCCAGATATTTTTTGCCAGTACAACAGCTGCTGGTGTATAGTCAACACTAGTCAACAGTGTTGATATATTTATAAAAAATCTATCTATCTCTATAAAAAATGTTTGTATTGGATGAGAATAACAGGCTTGCAAACTTTCATTCAGATGTAAATACTTCTCGTATGATGACGGTGACGTGTTTATAGGAACATTTTAGTTTTACACTAACTTAAAATTTTAATATTTAACATGCGTACTCTAGTACTACTTGCGAATCTTTACAAGTCAATTAAAATTGTACATATATTCCGATTTTAAGTACATACGTATCATTCGCACCACACTTTATACTACGTACGTCATAATATCATGTACATGCTTTATTTACAATTTTAAGAGTAGAAGCAATTAATGTACAAATGTATTTTATAATGATGCGTCGTTTTGCCCGTAAATTGATTTGGTTGGAGATAGCGTTGCACTCACAAGAGAATTTCTCTCATTGCCTCTTGCTTGTCACTTGATTTGTTTGTGCAGTAGAGATAATTAGTAATAATTACTGTATATATTTTGAGTTAGCGTAAAATATATTTATTAAGCTTTAAAACTGTTTCCTCCATGCATGTTTGCCAACACGTTTTCAGCATTTCATGCAGTATTTTTTTGCAATCGGGTTTTAAAGGACCTTCTTTTTAAAATACTTACTTTAGTACATTATCAGGGCAGAATGAGCAATGTTGATATTCTAATGACTATTTTATACATTAAGTATACTTGTTGTAATACAGAATGTGTGTAATTATGATACAGCCATTCAAACAAAATGGTATCAAGGATTCAAGGATCACACACCGCATCAAACCTCATCATCAAAATCAAAAAAAATATATTATAATCTTTGCACACAGTAGTGCGAATACTTTTGTAAAATTACATGATGATGATCAGAGTTAACGCGCACAGAAAAGTACTTTCTATTTACTACGCTTGCCGTAATGTTTTCTAGGTTCTATATTATTAATAGTAAATAAAATTTACACAGACAACAGCGGCGAGATATACACACCTGTGTGCATATACTCGTTTTACTTGTAGTACATATTGGTAGTATTTTTAGTAAAAAGATGAACAAACAGTTATAGAGATGCATTCGCAAATTGCAACACTACGACCGTATTACTTGGTAAAAAGATAAATCACTTTAAAACTCAAGTGTGAACAGAGAGAGGTTACATATTTTACATGTAGGTATTACTCGCGGAGCAATAGAACATTTATGTTAATTGTTGTTTGCACAGGATGAGGTACGTTTTTAATCTAGTGTACTACCACTTTAATTTAAATACGACTTTTCCTTTTTCATTTGAAATCTATACATTATTCATGATGATACAAGATCATATCGTAAAATTGCAAAGATGCAAATTTAAAACAGGAGGATTTCCTTTTTTTTTGTCTTTTCGCTCTGCGTACTATAGTTAAAACTTACACATCTTATTGTTGAATCTGTAGTGCGAACTATAAAATTGTGATTATTGGTACTATTTTATCTGTGTAACAATAGTCGGAACGGAATAAAAGATATATGAAATGTGGCTATATACTAAGCTCAAATGTAAATACTAGCAGTGTTTTAAAAAATTTCCATGTAAAATGAGATGACATGCAGATAATGAATCTGTGCTAAACTGCATGTCTTCCTATTTTCTATATTTGTATTTCAGATCCAACTCTGCCAACCTAGAAATTTCGTCTTCTTTGCGTTTCTTTGAGAGATGGACTTACGACGTTTTCCCCTTATCCCCATATGATATCCATTTAAAGCATGCATTCAAGTTGTTGTAGGGGATTCGAGTTTAAAAATTCTCACGCATCCATGCAATACCGTGCTGTGTGTGTGTATAGGTAGGTAAAAATTTATATGGGACACGGATGAATACGGATGTAGTCATAAAATGTAGAATAGCAGAGTAAGTAAATACGCAAAGGGAAAAAATGTGTTAAAGCATCATGTCACGTCTTCTTGTGTGTAAAAATTTCGTTGTAGTAAATGTGGTCGTAAGAGATGATGATGAGGTAGCTCTGAAGGTGTCAGTTCTGCCTTCTGTCACAAAAGAAACTGCGATTTTTGTTTTTCTTCCTAGTCAGCCTTTTGTTTTTACAACAACTACTGCTTCTGCTACATTACATTCAACTTGCATACGTTGTGGTAAAGGTAGTGCATGATTTTACTATGACCATTCATATTTCACACATAAAATATTATTATGCATGCAGAATACAGTTTGGAGAAGTATGTTATCGAGAAACTATGCCTGAAGCATCACAGGGATCGCAAGAAACTAAAGTGTACTGTTGTACCATTCATCATCGTGTAGGGATAATCTTAGGTATATCGAGTGTGCAGTTAGCAAAAATGGAAAAGTACGAACAAAGTAAAGAGTTGTCTTCAACTATTGTTGTTTGTGCGTTTAGGTTTGTAAGTGTTATCGTAAGTTATGTGGGTATGCGTAGTATGAACAATTGGACAAAGCAAAATTATTCTGATACGAAGAGAAGCGAAGTTTTAGTATGCATGCGTCAAAAATATTATGGTTGTATAAGGATTTTATGCAATATCGAATCTCGTGCTACATTTCATGCTTGCTAATAAAAAAATTGAGTGTTTTTTTCTTGAAGGATGCATAAGGTTGGATGCTAACAGTAAAAATATCGGCAGATTTAGCATTCTAATAATAATGTCATCCACAAAGATGCATACAGCCTCAGACGGGATGCTTCGAAGCAAACGTGATACTGATGCAAGTTGGTTAACTATTTTAGTCAGTAATCCAATAACATACTATCGTGATTGGATTAGAGTGCTTGAAAGAAGGAAATGTTGTTGTGTTGTTTTATAATGTAGCAATCGTGAACGTGAAGCATTCATGAGAACAACGATCTGCACAAGGACAAATATATGCACAGCAATAATTTTTGTACTTCTCGTAGGTATTATGTGCAAACTATAACATATTAGAGTAAGAAGAAATGAGCATCATGCATATTTGTAGTGATAAATCCATGATTTTCAAAGGATAGGTGAATGAGTATTTGTAGTTGCGCCATCTTATATATAGTATGGACTCGCCAAC
>JAQIXW010002693.1:0-14783 GCA_034700685.1 Willowsia buskii | reverse complement strand
CTCCTTATAACGTCAAAAATCCGGAGTATAGAAGGTTTTCTTTATAACGGCAGAAATCCGTTATATAGGGGTTTTCCCAACAACGGACACTCTATATAACGGATTTACATTGGTCTCCGTTGGGGTGCCGTTATATAGAGATTTCACGTATCTAGGTTTCCATAATAGTACCTATACCTAAAGTGACTGCTACTATGGAAAATCTCTGTTATCCAGAATGATATATATATCATTCTGGATAATAGAAATTTTCCATAGTAGCAGTCACTTTACCTATACCTACCTATATGGAAATACTTATGATGGTGTTGGTGTACACATGGAATTTTCAGACATCCTACGCAGCTAAGATCTGAACACAGATTTTAAAAGCATACTCATCGTGGAAGTATTTATTTTGCCGACCTTATGTTATTTCTCACCTTAGCAGGAGCTACGACAAGTTACCCTTTGTGTGCTTGGTTTTCCCGGTGAATGATTCCTTTGATACTGACATGAAATATAAGTACACCTATCAGTTGTACATGGCTATGAGTTTGCACAGCACACCCAACCACTAAAGTTAGCAGGCGTATTTTAAATTTTGACATAATATATTGTAAGTCAGCAACTCTCTGTGTAATTTTTAATGCTCTACTTACGCACATTTTTGATTTGATTAGTACACAAAAAGTCAAAGCGATTCCAATCAACGACTGGTTTAAGAGGACAATGGCATTTCATCATCGTTCATGGACTGTATGTATCATGTTGACTTTGTTGGTTTTGTGGACAGTCCTAATACGTAGGTATATAAGCTAAGAGACATGACGTCAGAGATGAGATGCCTTACCCAGAACAAAAGTTTTATTTGTCGGTGCAAAACATTTCGTTGTGTATCGATGACTTGGTTTATATATAACATTTCGCGTACCGATATATATATATCGTTGACATACTGCTTAATTGTTTGTTTTAATCATGTGTATTGGAGCTCTCACAGTTCACAGCATGCCAATTTTTGCTCGTTTCATAGAATACTTCCAGGAAAATATTTATAATTGAATTTATTTACTGTTCGAATTATTTCCAAACTAATGAACTTTTTAAATGTTTAATTGCAGGTTCCAAAGTTGGATTTGATCTGCCTTCCTACAACATCAAAATGACTTGGCAGCTACAATCGCCATCGAGGATGCCCTTTAAAACGCCAGAGAAGATTTCTCTTCATACTTCATCCCATCTCATTATTTTGCTCTCTCCAAGTGCTGCTGTCATACCATCCTCTCCAAAAGCTATTACAGTGCTTTTAAAAATCTCACAAAACTGCAACTGGCACTTTCTTAACTTTCTCTCTCTTCTCCACTACAGATGGAACGGAGCAACTGGCATTTCTACAAAAAAGATGGTTTACTAGTGTAGAACTTTATGTGGAGAGAAGGATTAATTCATTTAATTTTCTCATTCAGCTTCTTACATCATTACTTCTTCTTGTACAAGGATTCCAGTACCTTAACAAACTTACAAGTTATATACAAAACGAAAGAATAATCCACGTCCATGGCCCAAAATTCCTTCAAGACATGTTACACTATGAACAAGCAACCAAGACTTATATAAGACTTAACGTCCAACAAACTTCCAACTTAGCATCTGTAAAATATATCACAGACAGAATGCAGGGCACTCTCTGAGCACTCTTTCTTACCACCAACTATACATATGATGTGACTCTACAGATAAAACAAAATATTAGACGCAGCATTACTTATTTAAGTGAAAGTGCCGGCGGTATTATTTTGAAATGAAACTACCTAGGCAGGTCACACAGTCACTTTTCGTAGGACAACTGTACTGGAAATTAAACTATGAAACTAAAGCCTACATGTTGAAAAGTGCAGCTTCATAAGCGTATAAAGTTTGACTTGACATACAAACGTTGAAAAGTGGAGATAATGGAGATGGAGACAATCTTTTTGCATTATTAAGTCGTATCCTTAAAATCTCTTACACTCAAGACAAGTCAAGACAGAGGTAAAAATTTACCAAAGTACCAACTAACCTTAAAGCTATATATATCCTCTAGTAATAATATCAATGATTTACGGATTTATCACTTACTTTTCGTTTTAAACAGTGGAACTAATACGGCACAGACTGCAGTACTTATAAGGCTCATCAACGAGCGGAAGTCACGCGTATGTGTGTAATAAGTAAACCAAGCAAAAAACTTGAACCATAAAGACTGGAACTGTGAGCAGAGGATCACACACACGAATTGTCTAAGGAGGAGTGACTTTCACTTCTTGTAAGTCCAATGTAATAGACAGTTCAAGCAGAAGAAAGGTGACTCAAATGACAGGAAAGTGATGAGCCAAGAAAAGAATTAGTAAGAACCAGTGGAGTGGATATATTAGCTAAAGAACTTGCTATAAGAGATCCACTCTTTTGTAAATGCCACATTTTCCTTCTTTAAAACTAGCTTATTTGAACTGTTTTTCTTCATCTACACAGTGATGAGAACCATTATGAGATAAATACTGTGAACCTTGCCGAGAAATATATTGCAACTATCAGAAGCAGTGGCAGTTCCTTTCAACACATAAATCTGAATTCTAGGAATGAATAGATGGCTTTGCGTAAGAGGGATTTTAAACGAGAAACCTAGAGTCGTGACTTTCTTCGTATATTTTGGAATGTTTCGCCGCTGTTTCATTGCCTTCAAAAAATTCAATAGAAGGCCATAGATCTTTATATTAATTTTCGATCCTCTTTTCTTACAGATAGCATGCTACGTGTGTTCTTTTCTCACCTGGTATAATAATATTTTATTGCTTATCATGCATGCACAGTGAAAATTAAATCGTTATATGTACATCTGATATGATTTTTAAGGCCTAGCCTAAGTTTCTATTTAAACTTATACTGTGTTGGTGTATTACGTAAACTTGTCAACGGATAATGAATAATAAATGCAAGCGGAACTAGGGTAGTCCGTCGTATAAGACTAGGTTTTCAGGTTATCTTTCAAGCACAACTAGATCAGGTAGGTCAGAGAATCGAGATTTCAGGATAAAATAAAAGCTTAATGTGACGGTATGTATTATGTATTTGTCATCAATCCCAAGTTCCTAACTAACTAAGCTAATAAGTCCTAATAAAGCGCAATAATATAAGGTATTTTAACACTTTTGTCAGTCTGTAAAAACTGGGGAAAAATATTCCGAATATGTGTTTGAAGAACAAGACGCAAATCTCGATCAACCTATTAAATTAGTCAGATTTTAGACATTTTCACTCTCATTTCTCCTTAAAATGCGTACCAAGAGGTTTCATGGGTATAATTTACTTAACTCGACATTTTTAACGGTAACCTTTTCAAAAAAAAAGCACAGCAAAAGGTATTCAATTTGTATCTATTTCCCCCATATAACTATATATTATTTATTCAGATTATCATACATATAGGTACACATTTTCTTACCTGACAGGACAAAATATTGAGTTAGTGAGCTTTAAGTATTGACAAAGTTGATGACAAAAAGTAAAGATAAAAGAGGTAGGGAGAAAGTAAATTCAGGAGACATGATGATGTGGTTATACGTGCTTTGACTGAAATTCTTAATATTATAATATACAACATTTCTCCAAGAATCAAAGAAAAGTTATGAACTGTTTGCTTATGTTTCCAACTTTGTTTATGTTGACTTGTGGCAATGATGATGATGATGGTGATGTTAGTTTCTTATGCTAAGTAAATACTACACCTATGCATCATAGCTTTTGGCTTTTAATAATTCTAATGATATTTCAATAATATTACAGTTGAGGCTCATTATAAACCTGCCGAAGACATTTTCACGGAGACTCGGAAAAAGAAAGCCTAAAAATATCTTCTCCAGCTTTGACGTACTTTGCAGTATTTTAATGTCAACGTAGAGCGTAATTTGGAATATAGTTCCAGCTCCACTCGCCCCAGCCGTGCTTTTCCAGAAGTTTGTTGCTTCATTCTTCGCGACAAAAAGACAAATGGGCTAAATTATAGAGTACTTAAACTTCATAAATATTTACCAGTGCCATGCGAGAGATTTCGTTTGTGTATAGCCGAAACTGTTTGCAGTGAATGTGTCAGCAAAGGTGCAAGACAAACTGAAGCATGCAAAATGCAAAATAAAATTCATATGGGAAAACAAATGCGAAAACCTGGTTAACATTATATTTATTCTCACCCACACTATTGGACTTCTATGAGTGGCTGCAGACGTACTTGTGTGACTTTACCTGATTTCCCCTATCATAAACATTGTAAATAAACTCGGTGAGCATTTCTCAAACCAAAACTGTGCGTGATTTCGTGATCTTATTCCGAAAGCTTAGTCCTCCTCAGACCTTATTTGTAGAGAGAGAATTACATGCAATTGTACCACATGGTGTGTCTATCATCATATCCCACTCGCCGTCCCTTAAGGCAACAAAATATATTATCACAATACGCTAGAAACCGTTACACGAGTTAGTGAAAACGTGCATGTGAATGTGATGTGGTTCATTTTTGTATGAAGTTTACAGAGTTTCTCAAACATATTATACACCAGCAGCAGCAGCGTGTACTACAAATAGAAGAGTAACTTTTCTGTGTGCACTACTGCTGGAAGTACTCCACCAAAGCCAAAACATCATAATATCCTTCTCATCTCACTCAACAAGGTTTAAAAAGCCACAAGAGAGCCTCCTTTGATTTACGTTTGTGTTGTGTGCTGACGTTTGGAACTTTCTAACAAAGAAACGCCGGCCAATCGATTTCTATTTCTAGATGTTCGGCTCGCAGTATGGGGCAAAGTAGTACACGCAGACACAAAATCTAATATAAATCCTTTCAAAATCCAACCAAGTCTCATCATTTATCAAACAGGTTTCTTGGAAATTATATGTTCAACAATTATGTAGCTGTTTTTGGATGTAACATTCAAATCAACTGGGAAAAGTGGCTTGGCTTGTATTTAATGTTACAATATTGCTACTTGCTACCTTTGCATATTGAACGATATCCGGTACCGTCGTCTCCGTGATATCTTTGGAGCTCCAAGTCCGAGTCTGTAATCAACAAAAGACGTCACTTTTCCAAGAAAAAGCAGCCATGATGAAGCCCCGACTTTGGATACAGGTAACTTCAGACACTGATGATGATGAGAATGTCGCACCACCAACAGTGGCGACCGATTATGAAGTTGATGAGCAGCAACTTGGACCTCCATCATCCCGACGTTCCACTGGTAATTCAAGCATTAGTGCAATGACATCTTCCTCTGTGCATGATTACGCTGGTGAAGCCGTCAATTTAACGTCCTCTTCCATTTCAGCAACTGCCACAGCAGCGGTTGGAATCGGAGTTGGAGTTGCACTTGTCCCAGGAGGACAGGTAATGGTTCCAAGCCCCTCTTCTCCATCTCCATTGTTCGCTGGGAGCAAGGGAATTTACAGAAGCTGTAGCCCATTGCCCTCAGCCACTATTGGAGGGTCCAGCAGCAGTGGTGCCACTACTCCACTGCATTCAAGTGGTAACTCCACATTTCATTCCACTTCATGTCTCGGACTTAATCAAGGGAATATCCATAATTCAACTCAGCAGCAGCAACAGCAGCAGTATCATCACTCTCACCATCATCATCGGAGTTCCTTGCATCAACTACATCAGACCACACAGCAACAGCAACAGCCACAACCGCCACATTACTATTCACATTCCCATTTGTCTCATCAGCAACATGCACATTCCCATCATCATCATCATCACAACCACCACCATCATCATGGAAGCGGTGGAAGCAGTAGTCATCATAGTCATCACCACCAAAAACAACTTCAGCATCAACAGACGGTTCAGCAACAACCGAGCAATGCAAGTCCTCCTTCCACTGGCGCTCCTAGCTCTTCCGGCTCATCTGGACAGGTTCAGATGAGGAAACGACGGTCGACGACTGTCAACGACTGTAAGAAAGAAGCCCTTATTCCACCTTTGTGTATAGTTTTTATGCTCGTTATGATGACGCTGATGTTTTGTAATGATGCCACTTCGACATGTGTGCCGTTTTTGTTGAGAATTTTCAGCTTATGATCGTGACAGCAAGGGTGCATATATATAAATGTGAATGTTGTGTGAGAATTTGCAGAGAAATGCTTTGTTACATTATTGCTGTGTCACTCTTTTCTTACGGGTCTTATACATTTTTTAATAATATTTCATTTTCGGAGGATTCAACAGATTGTTCCCCTGTCCGTTAATGGCAGCTTTGAGAATTTCTCCGGTTCACTTTACTGGAATGTAATAATATTTCCATATGATTCTAATTGAAAATCCTTCCATACTCATTGTAAAAGCCAGCAAGTAGCATTGAATCATCATTGTAGTACACATATTATGCTTTATATTACACTTTCAACTTGAGAACAGTACACGTTTTAAGATTATGCATAAAACGGAAAAATGAAGTTATTACAAATTTTACCCAGATGTTAGTAAGTTAGAACGTCTTATATTATGAGAAGGCAAGCGTCTTATAAGAAAAAAGAATATGTAGCAACCGTATCTTTTCAAAATAATACAGCTCTCTTATTATTGTTCTCTTTATTCGTAGCCTTCTCCTGTCAGTGTTACTAGTAATATGGCTTCAGACAGACAGGCTTCTTTTTGAGTGGCGCCTATCATTAAAGCAGAGTCGGTATATCCATATAAATTATTCGTGCTGCCATTCGGGATCATTTGCTTTTCTTGGAAGATTAGGTCCCTTTACTCCAACAAACGCAAGCTAAAGTTGAAGGTATCACACTCCCACATCAGATTTTGAAACTTCTTAAAGGCAGCTGTTAGACAGAGAGGAAAAAGACTGAAAATAGGAGAGTTTCTTTAGCAGAAATTGGATTTAATGTAATGAAATCAGAGAGTTAAAATGCTTCCATTTCTTTAGAAGCATCCACAAAGCCTTTTCCTGTTCCTTTTTGCATCATCCGTCATTTTACCTTTTTAACATGCTAAAAAAGTTAATACTCTATTGTCACAATATTGAATACCCAAGAATCGATTTACAAATTGTACATCATTTGAGATTTCCGTTTCAGTCGTTGGATGGAAAACTTTTGAAATAGGTAATAAAAGAACATGAAAACTTTTTAAATTTGTTTTTCAAAAGTCTGATTTTTTTCAAAAGGTAAAGGTCTTCTTAGGTTGCTTGTTGCTTGCTGCTCTTCAATCTGACCTTTGAAAGAGATTGCTCACTAAAGCGGCGTCACCAATATTATTTGCAGCCAAATTTCAACATTGGATTATTGGATAGTTGATGAAAATTTGTATATTATATTACCGCATATTATTCATGTATAATGCACGCGTGAGTTGATCTAATTTAGAAATTGCGATGGCAAGTATACCTAGTAGATTTTTTGCATAGATTTTATTACAAAAGCACGATAAGTAGATTAAAAACGATGTTTTCCGTAATGTTCACCCTTCCTTTCCTTCTCCCACTTTTCCCATTTTCCCTGTCCTACTCATTTTCATTTTCATCTGAGCTAAGTCTGATGGTCAGTAATTAACTCAATTTTCACATATACGAGTATAAAAAATATATTGGGGGCTTTTATGGCTACCAGAGGACTAATAACTAACTAGTTGAGCGAGACTATATAGCGTTTATGTACACAGCAAATTATCTTCGTACATACGTAACCAACGCGGATGTTAGTGTAAAGTCAAGTGGAATTCGTTGTATTATAATAAAGTATGCAAGCTGAATATAGAATACTAGGTAAAAGTGCTTGAGAAATGATGATGGCGGTAATACATCATGAAAAAAATCCTTCCTTCCTTCTCAACTAAAGCCTTCGCCACAAAAGTGGGATAACTTTATTCGTTCGCGTTGTATATGTACATATTATGTATTTTATGTATAGTTTACAGTTTACACAACAAATTATTGTGCTACTTATTATAGGTACAATGCATATTTTATAATTTCTCTTTCAAGGGATAATAAAGATAGTATAGGGGATAACGATTTGCTGGTTTTATAAGTAAGGATTAGAATGCAAAAATGGAAGTTTTGTGGTCAATGCAAATTTTCAGGCATACAAATTTTGAACGACTGATGATACTATGCATCGCCTACTAAAAGTTGAAAGTTAGAAAAGAGTGAACTCGATATTGAAAAGATGACTGCTTTCTTACGATGCTGATATTATAGTATATGATAACAATGCAATTTTACAAAGCGAGAAGCGGTGAAAGTAGTGAAAGTGAAAAAGTGGAATGTAGCTAGAGTCTATACATTCCAAAGGAACAACTCCATTCCAGCTTATTATGGTGAAATACTTAAGCCATCTTATTCCACGGCAATAAAAATGGAATTGAATTTTTGTTTACGAAAAGACTGATTGGAATGCATCCTACAACTTACTGTGACCTTATTTTAAGGAGTTTATTTTCCCAAACGAGTTTTAAAATTGTAACATTTTAAAAATACTAATAGATAGGATATAAAAGTATGCCAAATTAAGAAGAGAAATATTTAAGCAATACAAAAATAGCAATGGAGGATTCTATCTGGTTTTAATTTTTCTGAGAAAAAGTTGCAAATACATACATTGAATGTAATAACTGAACAATCCACCGGAGGCTATTGAGCATGAATGAATACAAATTTTCGAGAACAACCCATTCAGATTAAATCAATATCAAAATATTTTCAAATCTATTTTCCAGATTATGGCTACAAGAGTGGTCGTCCTGTAACGCTAAAGTTCTCCCCAAGTCCACCTAATCCTTTGGCTCCCTCTAAAACATTGGAGATTCCAGTGTTTAGCGGGCGAAGTGCGTCAGCTCCCGCTTCAACTGAAACAGAATGGCCAGCTAGAAGGTAAGCCATAAGTGAAAGTAAACTGCATGCATCTGCCAATGAATACATAAAAAGTCTTTCATCCTGATTCCTGTTGATGCGCTGGTTTTGAAAGTTGTGTAAAAACTTCATATTATGTATTACATATTTCACTATTTACCTCATATCGAAACAGTACTGTGTTGAGATCATCTACTTTATCATATCATATTGCTCGATCTTGTTTTTTTTTTAAAAATGCTAAAGCCTTCAAAATTTTCTATGCACTTTCACCAGACGAAGTTTTCATTGCCACAAAAAGGTAAGTACAATACATAGCGTAGAGCGTTTTTCTGAAGAGTGCGCAAACCTGATGAAAATGGGCATTAATTTCTCCCATCGTCCTTTTTCAACTAACAAATCGACGGGCGACGGGGCGTCTAAAATGGTAAAAGGTCTCCCTTTTTAGTCTGTTTATTATGCATCACAGCCGGAGGAGAAATCCATTTTAAAGGCTGTCACTCAAATGTCAACAACATAAAGAATTGGCCACCAAAGTCAATCCTACACATATTTCTCGTAAGCAACACGGGAAAAAATAACCTAACGGAGTTACGTATAGTTCAAAGTACAAAGGGCACTTATTTGCTCCTTTTGCAAATCCTTTTTCGGACAGGATGGGATGTTTTTCTGGGCAAACAAGTTTTGTGAAATTTATTGAGGACACACGACATCACTTACGTTCTACGACTCACCCGTGTAAAATATAAATTCTTGAACTGAATATTACAACAGGAGAGGTTAGAGAAGTAGAGTGAAGAATGCCTATCCTAATTCAAAATTGGTTTCCTTATAAAATCGCACTCCGTAATATTTACACTTGGTGTCTCTCCGTTTATTGACAATTAACTTACTCTTCTAAATATTCATATCGTTATCGTTCAAACTCGAAAACTGAGAATCCAAACAGAAGGGTATTGGTTAAATATAAATTTTTAATACTAAGCTTAATGCTTACTGAGTTGCTGAAAGATGCATTCCCTCATATTTTTTAATCATGCATATAACAGGTTGCAGTAGAAAATCCTTTTTGGGGAAATTCAATAAAACATGAGAAGATTAGGTTCAAAGAGAGATATTGTTCACGGGCTTCCTTTCTCTCGACTCAGCTACTACATGGCACTCTAGATGGAAAAGAGTGCGTTAACTCAACCACGCTTCCTCTGTGACTACACTGTGCATCCGCATCTGGCGTATGCTACTTTCACTATGACCGTGATACATTCAATTTTTCCCAACTAGCTGGCTCCAGGGTATTATCATTGCATTGAGTTGACAGAGTGACTACAGAAATCATTCCTGCTTGAAAGTACAGGAACTTTACTTTTACAAAGATGTTTTTATGATACACCAGAAAGTTCAGAGGTCATTTAAATGACATTTGTGAGGAAAAATACAATAATACAGAAAGATTTTGTTTTTGTGAGTAGAAAAATCAATCTGCTGTTTAGAAGTTCATTTAGTTCAATAAAGAATCACCGTGTAAGTTCCCAAACATTGTTTTCCCAACAACCTGACAAAGAAATCCTCAAATACTGGGAAAATGGACGAAATTCGATGTCTGTAGACAATACATGCTATTTATCAAACTCCTTATTTTATTTCTTTCTACAGATTCATAAATAATATTGCTGAAGCTGATACATATTCCATATTACGTATTTACTTTGTGAATATAAACAATTGAATCTGTTTTTTCGTTTCTCTTTCGTGGTCTATACCTACAAATCAATGCTGAAACAAAAAACTTATGAGTCTTGTGACTATGACCTTATGCAAACCACGCCCGTTCTTCTGGAAAAACGCTGTAAGAAACCGGAGCGAAAATTGCGTTATGAGCCTACATTTCCTCTGAATTTTATTTGATTTCGGGTCCATCTCCGGTAGAATATCGGTTTTGCCACACGACATGGTCTTATATTTGCTTGCACAGTCTCTACATTTATACACATGGAGTTCATTGGAGAATTGAAAAGTTCAAGAAAATTTATTTATCATGACTAATGCAACAATATTTGTTCTCGCAACTGTGGAGTTATTCGTACGTATTGTGTAAATACCTCATAAAACCTCTTGTAAACGTTTGCCCCTGTATCTGTAGATTGGAAAATGTTAATAGATTATTTATTACTTTGAAAATGAAAACAAACTATTGGTAATACCTGAATTCTACACAATGCAACACGAAAAGTTATCAAATGTTCTATACTCTATACATTCTATTGAGCTCACATCTGTCTGTACTCATTTCGAGTAAAATGCGTGTGTGTTTTTTATCTAATACAAATGTAAGGAAAACATCTAAAATAAAACAACATTTTCGTAGTTTCGGTTTCATTTCATTTGTTTGTCAAAATGTACTGCGCTTTGATTTGAGTTGTAACGGTTTGCGATTATTATTTTACAATTATACAATGTTATACTAACTCACGCTGCGCTGGTACTTCAATAAATTGCATACGACTCGATTGTACCTATTTCAACTTTTGTCAAAGTTAGTGCATGATTTGATTTATGTGCATAAGCATAACCTCGCCAAACTACTCTTAACTCCGAAATCCATATCAGTGGTTTCTGAAGAAGTGGAGCATAATAATGACTCAAACTTTAATTTTATGTCGTCAGATGTTGAACCAATTTGTAAGGGATTAATCGGTTATTTAGGTTCACCACAACAGGTCAACTTGAACAGTCATTTGGTTGAAAATGCTTAGTTTTATGATTATACACTTCTATTGAGGGTACTTGAAGTCATCAAAATGTCATATTGGGTGAGTTGAACATTTGAATTGAAACTTTCGTTTAAAAATATTTGAATACGATATTTGACGACCTATGTTATGTACAATCAATATAAATTGATGCCTTTTAAAATAATAGCAAAACATTTGGACTATAACGTTCAATTTATGTAAAAGGTTATATTCACTGATGTTTTGACAAACTGATGGATATTTATATACATAATATGGATAGGTATGGTATGATATGATCTTTTAGCTAAATGTATATTTTATAAATTAGATAAAATGTTTTGAAAAATTGACTTTACTGAAAGTACATGTTAATGCCAAAATCACGATTAACGATTTAACTATTTGAAACGCAGCAATTAAACGTGATATATATTAGGGATTTTTGTTTGTTTTCTTTGTCCCTGTTTGAGATTTTATAGTCATGTATGTCTCCTTCGACCTTTCTGAAGACAAAAACAATTTGAAATGCCATGTTTTTGATAGAATCATATCCTCGCGAAACTTACCACGATTCTTTTATAGGTATGCACTAACTCATCAAATTCGTAATTGATTTCGTGGTTTGAAATTTTATTTGTATTCCTTCCTGTAAATTGTAGAAATTCGATTACTGCTCCATATGACTGTACATAACGATTGTATGCTTCGTTATAATAATATGGAAAGTTTTGGTGCTGTGAAATACAAAATTAGGTTGTAGGTGCTCGACAATTATTTGTAATGCTCCTAAAAGAAAAAGCGTAAAAATCTTGTTATAGCTCATACACCTGTTATTTGTACACCTGGTGCAGAAAATATAACGATTCAGACACACAAATGCAAAATATTGATGCCTGAGAGAAAGCATTTCCACCATTGCATGTACTGCACTGTCAATAAACAGTTGTTGACACAATGAGTTCTAAAGCTTTTGTGGCCGTGGGTTGTGGGCCAAAAAATGCATAACTGCGGCAGACAGTCTTCCATGTAGTAAGATGAAAACCGTGTGTTTTGCATTACGCTACTATTTTCAACTTGTGTATGAAATAAGTACCAGCTTAATTTTCAATGTAGCAATATAAAATTTCACGCATTATTCCAGGCATTGTTCCCAAATTAATAGTTTTGGGAGAAAATGCATGTGGGACAAAAAATAGAGAACGACGAAGGATTTTTTAAATTGCCATTTTCACTTTGATTCAGACAAGCGGAATGTGGTTTCTTGGAAATAACGTTCGTACAATGAATTGGTATCATGATTTGCTGCTTGAGAGCTCACAAGCTTCGTTTGTTACAATTTACAATATTATATGATGGGTCTTCGGTTTACATATAGGAATAGCCAGCACATGATGCATATGTACTTCAATTCGTTTGTTCTTTTATACCCTAGAAATGCCTACCATATAGTCTCATTTCGACCTCCTATTTCCTTTTTTGTGATGTACCTTTCATGCTTTCACTACACTTTCACATTTATAAATAGACGCAGCACCATGGTCGGTTATGTGTTTTTCAGCAATCCAATTTATCGAGGAATCTTTCGTGGTTAAATGTCTTCTTTTCAATTCAATATACTTATTCAGCTGTACCAGAAATTTGGTAGTGTACAAGTGCGAGTATGTACAATTTTGTCTTGTGCATGTAAGATTACACACACCAACCGACCAAATAATAAATATTTACAAGCGATAATAATAGCGTATATGCACACTTATGCTAACTGGAGAACAAATTTTATTATCTGAATGGGCGTATATAACAGATGGGATTGTCTAGCTATTCGCTTACCAAAAACTAGTCACTGGTCAGAGACACCAACTAGCAAAACAAAGACTCATTTCAGCGGGGTTCTCTTCTCTTTGTATTCTTACAACTTTAGACATTTCAATACATGCATTACCAAACACAGAGAAAACAACTAAGCATAATAAAGCCTGTTACATAAGTTGAACTTAAAGACAAATTCACCTACATACGTGATTCCCTTGGAATTTACTTTCGTACCTTATTGTCTATATCTGCTTTAGTACTATTTTCTCCCTTTCTCTTGCAATATATACATATATTGCCGACTGTTTGGCCCTGTTAATATTTTTTATAAACGCCTACAGGATATAAGTTGGCAATATACAAACGCGTTCACGATAAACGAAATAACTAGAGAGATTGATCAGGTAGGATGATGAATTGCAAAAAATGTTTGAAAAGGCAAGTTGGTCTGGCTTGCATAACTGAATTGCTTCCAGTTTCGCTATTATAGAAAAGTAATTCATCATCTGAAAATTTTGGATGTGTCGGGAAAATGTGTTTCTTAAAGTTACAAGGACATGTCTGATACTTCTTGTGTCTGCAGTAGCATGATAAACCGGTCAAAAATTACGCATCACATTCATCCACTCTTATATTCCCAAATTAAGAACTGCGTACTAGGCATGCAATATTTGACATGCACTTACAAGTATGCATGTATGTACATTTTAAACAAACTCTTCATACCTGATATTTGGATGCCAAAAAAATAAAGATGTCTGTTTAGGTTAACAACTAGACACAGGTACATAAAAATTAAGCCAGACAAGCATAAAAATATTCAAATAAAATTCCATCCGCTCTAAGACGAGCTTTGAGATCCAGATAAATCAAGATGCTTTACTAACAATGTATAAACAAATTTATAGAAATGAGAGTGCTTACTGTTGTAACTCTCTCTTCTGTCGAGGAAAATTGTTTCGTCATGTCAGTCCGTCCTTATGATATGATAAATCCTGTTTTCGACAATCTATTACTTATCATTATCACCATCTAAGCTACTTTACTAGTGATTTTGAATATTTTTTTTAAAATGGCAACCGTTAGAATCATTTACGATTTCCAAACTTTGCGTTCGTATTAGTAAAACGGTTTTCTGGATGCTGTAAGCGTACCTTCGAGTGAAACCAAAGATAGACAAGTATTTCGTACTCTCTGTTATTTTAAGGATATGATTAGAAAGCAGTAAAGTTATTACTCAATTCCTTCGCCACTTAGCTACACTAACGATAGCTTGCTTGTTAGTTAGTTTGTTGAGTTTATGGTTTATTGTTAGTTATTTTTTCTCGGCGCATGACACGTACGTGTAGTGTAGTAGTAGCTTATGTGA